>JBCAUG010710193.1:0-13320 GCA_038406175.1 Haplosyllis leylae
ATGGAAAACTCACTGCAAGTATGGTGAATGTTGCAAAAACCACTTTGTGGCAATCAAATGAATCTAGCCACCTTAATATTCGTAAATCAATCCACATGTTTTAAATTTTTGTTGGATATTTTAGATTCTACTGCTCAATATATACACGGGTATGACAGTGTACAAGCAGAGGGAGGTGTGTACAAAGAAGGCCTGCAATGTGTTGTTGTTCTTATTGGTGCTTATTCCTTGAAAACTGGTCTACCAGTAGCAGGAGTTATAAACCAGCCTTTTTCCTGGCAGGATGAAGGGACCAAACAGTAAGATAATTTGCCACACTTTATTATGAATGAGATACCAAATGGCTCACAGCTACAACATTTTGTGACAATGATTTAAAGCTCACATTTAGTAACTCGCCCCATATGGGTGTATAAGATTTGTAACCCTGCCGAGCGGCCATCTTCCGTTTGTAGCCAAAAAGTTTTGATTGAACGAGCAATAGAGTCTCTACTGTAGAAAACATTTGGCTTTACAATTTATAAAGTATTTATTATCATTTTGTCTTTATGTTAGGTGGCAAGGACGTTGTCTGTGGGGAGTGTCTCATCCACGTCTTACAATGAATTCCATACCAAAGGCTCAAGGATCGGAAGATCACTACGATAAACCATTCAGTTGCATCGTGATGAGTAAAAGTGAGACTGAATCTGTACAGAATAAGCTTTCTTCAGACTTCAAACTGACTTATGCATCAGGAGCAGGATACAAGATACTGTGTGCGGTGGATGGATTGGTGGGAGCGTACGTTCTTAGTCAGGTACACTGCTTGTGTTTCGGAAAGCTCACCGACCTCAGTACTTTATTGGGGATCTTTGTGGAAAAAAACCCCGGGAAACTGCCTATTTACATACGATAAGAGGTCCAAGCTAAATCAGACCAAAGCCCTGCACGAAGAGCGGGGCTGAGGCAAGAGCTATCCTAGACAGACCATTGCAATGTAAAAAGTTTGGTCTGGCACCCCACAGCGGTGTTTGAATAATTTCTTGATTTTTGGAATTAAATTTCATGGAAATAATATTTCAGACTATGAATTTGAGTAGTTGGTAGTAATTTGATTAATATGTACTTCCTTCTTTTGCAACAGGATTCGACTTTTAAATGGGACACTTGTGGACCTCATGCGATACTGAACTCGCTTGGGACATACCTAACAGATTTCAAGAAATCGGTGAAAGTTTTCAGAGACAATCAAGACAAGTCGGAAAAAGAGCTGTGTGCCTTGCTAGAAGACTGTGCCTTGAAATACGACAAACCGGACAGTGATTTACTGGAAGGAGGGCAGAAGTGGAGCAATTCTGGTGGAATCATTGCATTTAGTGACATAAAAGTCTTATTGCAAATCCTGCAGAAATTGATATAGGAACTGTCTCAAGTGAGAATTCACGAAAACAATGAATAAACCTCATGGCACAGGGTCATATAATATGTAGGAAGCCCTTTACCTGTGACTCGAAGAATTATTATCAGAAGTGAAAATTTTCGCTTTTGAAAAACTAATCAGTCCTCTGAAAATCAGGCTTAATGCGCAAGGAATCCATGCCCAGCATAAAAACTTTCATTGTGCCTCACAAACCCACGCTCAGTCTTCAAACATTCGAAGAACAGACCCCAAATTTCTATAACCAAGCAGTAACCAGACCTCAAACATCCAAATTTCAAAAAGATGGTATAACTAGTCACAAAGGACAACAATGCGTTGAGAATACAATTGTAGTAAAATTCGTTGTTTTTCTGATTAGAGGATAAGACTGTAGTAGGAGTCCTTGTTTATATACGTGCTCTTTCTATTTTGAAAAGGTCAAATCTGGTGACTCTTGTTTTTAAGTCAGATTAGTAATGTTAACTTAATCTGTGTTTCAAAGAATGTTTTAAAGGTTGTATGGTGCCTCAGATATTACGATCACTTTTACATGCATGAGCAAGTATGTATAAAATCACTATATTATTTATTGTTGTACTTATATTCTATATTATATCGAGTTATGTGCCAGTTTTAGCACATGTCTTTCAATTGTTTTTCTTCTTATGGCTAACGACTGGGCATGACGACGTAATTCAACAAAAAGTGTCATTTGTCTGTGATTTGATTTTACGAAGAAGAGCAGTGAAAGTCCTGCAGTTTTACCGAGCAGAAGCACTTACATTTACCTAGTTACATATTAACGTATGTTCACCTGCAAAGTATCACATAGTCCTTTTACATATTCTTCTTTGTAATAAGAGGTTTAATTATTCGTTTAAAAAGAGTGTCACTATATTATTATTAATATTTTAGTGCAAACAGTATTACTATACATAGAGTGGGACCAAACACTGGTGCTTTTACTGTTCAAGTGTTAAGTTGTTAAGTGTGTAGTTGTATTGAATAGCAACAGTTCTTCGAGTTTTATGAGGAGGACGCATCGGTCTTTTTGGTGAGGCCACTGATACTCCTGTTTTGGACTTTAGGTGACGTCAGCCCTGAGTTCCAATGTCAGCATGGATTACAGTCTTGCGTGCTTTGAACATGCAAATAAATAATCATGGTTACAGGTACGCAACCACGGGGATTTCGAATAGTTAACAATTATTTTACTAGCACAAAATCATGCAAGACCAATATTCTGTCGTTATATTTTCTTTGTCCCGTAAAGATACGCCATCGAAGAGAAAGAAAAAAAAACGAACATCGAAGATATTCCGTGTTTAAACTATTTCGAAAATAATAATTGTGACCATGTGATTAATTTTTCATCATATTTTATCAGAAGGTATTCCGAAATTATTTGGAACCAAGGTTTTGTGTAAACTGAAATGCTCATTCATGCACTTGGAATAATATGTACTTGACATCTGAGAGACTAGTGTGCAGTGTTGTAGAGTAACTAGTCTACGGATCCTCATACAGCTGTAGTATCACGTGAAACGTTTGTTTCATGTCATGAAAAACGAAAGTCTGTGGTAGTTAATGATTAATTATATCGGGTATACTTTAATTCCATTATTAGTACTTTGTTAATTTTTATTCCAAAATTATTGTCTCCTGAAACACTTGTTATGTGAATTAAAATTTACGCAATTTTAAGAAACAAACTGTCGACACGATGTGTTTGTTTTTTTGTTTTGTTTTTTTTTGTTTGCGTTCGGTATGCACTAAGGCGCAACAACACTGAGACTGCTAGTCGACATATCAAACAAGAATGCGCCTCCCATGGTTGGCTGAGGTCTCATTTGGAAGATTTATAGCTACAAAGGGTCGCTACCTTTGCAACTGTTATATTTATGTCCTCACCATTTTTCAAAATGAAGGGGTATATTGTACTCACGAGGTCTCACTCCCCAAATGCAAACATTTTCTAAAATCTGTGGTGCGGTGGTGATAAAATTGTGTCCAAAGTTTGAATGTTTTTACACACACTGCCCCCCCCCCCCACCAGCTTCCGAAAATAGAGCTTCTTGATTAGGCGAGGATATCTGGAACTTCTATTCGTTCTTCGCGGTTTCTTTTGGTAATGTCAACAAATTATGACGTATTTTAAGAGTATGTTCTCCAGTAAATTAGAAAAAACAAACAAGCTACAGGATTCTTCTGACTAGTGTTAATTTCATTTGTGGTGTCAAAACTTTTCATGGCCTCTGGAAGATTTGGCAAAAGGCACTACGTCGCAAAGTTAAAACGAAGAAGACATTTTACTGTTGGTCAGGTTTAGTCCTTTTATCGGAAAAAGAGACAAAACGTAAAGCTTTCAAGTGAACATAGCAAAGCAGCATATCATGGGCTATAACACATAATTCTTGGTCCTGGAATAAAATAAATACAAGCAATGTACACTTTCGCAAAGTTTATAACTAGTTTTAAAGCTAACTCGTGCTAGCATCATCAAGTGGCTGTTTGATTATAAATAAGTACAAGCGTATGTTTAACGCAGAAGAATTATCTTTTGATTATAAGAAATCGTACTGCAGTTCAAATACTCTGTCGACGTACTTTTTGGAATATTACCCAAGGTAATTGACACATCTTAGAAAATAGAATATAACATCAACCATCACTTTTACACTGACTAGAATCTACTTGGTAAATGTGGGGTATGGGAAATTAGCGAAAAGATGTTCAGGCAAGAAAGGTAAATATTAACTTTCACTAGTGCTTACTTTGAAGTACTTCTTACATTTTAGACAAGGTAATTTCAAGTAGAAAAACATGGTGTAATTTTTTTCAGAATACACCGAGCTATAATTTCCAAACTTGGGATACTAAAAGAGCACCAAATCTTATTTTGACAATTGTATTGCATAATCATTTACAGGAAACACATACGACCGAATAGTATCACAAGTTAAAACATCTACAAGTGGTGCATATATTGCGATAGAATTGCATTGGCTTTGTGCATATTGAGTAACTTTGTTTTATTACTACGGCTGTCTATGACGGAACCCGTAAGTTAGTGCTAATGCTTTTGCTGATTTGACTTGAAGGAATTACAATCACCTGACTACATTTACATTTGTAAACTACTATTGTGAAATCATTGTTTTCTGAACATAAACCACGCAACATGGAAAACCAAATCGCCCGATGCTCTTTATAAGTCCGTAATCAACTTTTAGTGAAGCCCACTAATGTCTGAGGACAAGTGGTAATGACACAAAAATAACAGATATTTTTCAAAAGATCCAATCTCCGTAACGTTCGTCTGAAAACTAGAAATGACGCATATTGTGAGTGCGTGTCTAGTGAAACGCAGGTACATGTTTTTTTCAATATATACAGAACAAAAAACACAGACGAACAAAAATTATATTCTCACTGAGGGTTGCACCATTCTCTTTAAACAGTTCAGTGTTTGGTCGGTGGGCTTCAGATATATTTTCCAGATTACGTAGACAATCAAGCATCCGATGACTGCGTTAGGTTACGGCAATCCTGGAATTTATTCCGGAGTTCCAATTACGCGGATATGCAATGTTACCCTGGCTAGCCCGAGATCTGGCGTCCGTCCTGCTTCTACTGTGGAAGGACATTTCGTTTATTCTATCCAATTAATGTATCCTTTCGGACGAATCATCCGAACCTGTCTGTACATTTTCTATTGAAAATATCTCACAAACAGAACTCTCGGCAGAAGAAGAAGTCCTGATTTTGTACATGAACAAGGATATTTTCATACATGTAGCACCGAGTCATTCCTCTTCAACAACATTTATATAAACATTTCTTTCATGTCATAATAATCTTGTAACATAATGTGAAAGTTTAGTTGGAAGTCCGTTGGCATTGAGCTGGTAGAATTCAACAAGTTGAAGGAGATCGGAGAATCGTGTGTGCCCTTTGTCCAAGGAGAAGTACCTGATGCCCTCAATTTCCATCTACAATGAAATACGATGCGATCAGTTTGCGCTTTCAGAATTATCAGGGTTTCCTTTGCCTCTTAAAAACTTGCACTTTCTTTGACTATTCTGATTTGCACTCAAGAGAACAGTTGATGGATCCTAAAATATTACCTGTTTAGCTATTTGATTGACTAGGAAGCTTACCTGATGTATTTGGCAGTGTTTAACTTTGTAGTTGTGAGCTAATGACAATACATATGTGTCTGGAATGGAATGACTTTCGCGTACAAGGAATACCCTAGAGATAAAGAAAGAAAAATATTAAATGATACATGAAGTTAGTCGAAATCAATATTGTAATCATTAAAAGAGAAATAAAATCATTTCAATTGAAAACAAATTCAGAAACGTACCCATCAACAAGACCATAATTAGATATGATCTGTACGGCCTGTTCTCGGGAGACGCCACTGTGGAACCACGGATGGGTCATATGAACTCCGGAACACAGTCCTTTCTGGTATCGTTTTGGACTTCCGGACACAAAACTGCTCGCGGAAGCTCCAAATACGGGACTATCACTCTGGTATCCTGAAGGACCTTTATTCGGACGCTGACGTGCTCTCCTCTAAAACCACAAACATAAAATTCGTTAAACATGAATTGTATTCTTTATTGATGACACTGATTCACATTTATTATATTATGAAAAATATATTTATTAAAAGCTCACCCTCCAACTAGACTCCTCTTCAATGGCTACACCCAGAGCTTCATTGGGATCTGACACCACCCTTGGACCAGCAGTGGCAGAGAAATCCAGAGGTACTCTCTGCTTGACGTACAATCCATGACCGTACATAGTGTGCCGCTGATGATTTTCTATGCTTCTGAGTTTCTCTTCTCGTCGAGATGCTGCCTTGAAGTTTTCTTTTAACGTCGAAGAATACTGTAAGAAAAACATGTTCCTTTAACACGATACTTCCTGTGTGTGTAATTTTCACAATCACAATGGAGAAAATGTCCGTGTATAAACTCGAAGTTAAATTTTTTGATTATTTACCCTGACGATTCGAAGTGCAGTCATCCAGCATGCTCTGGACTGCTCGTCTTCAGCACACAAACACTTCAATTCTCTAATGTCATTCACAACGTACAATGGCTAAAACAAGCAAGAAAATACATTTATCATTTACACAACAACTTGTGAGTTTTTTTCTTTAAATTTTGCATGAAAAGTATCGATAATGTTCAAGTCTAACTTTTTTAACAAGAAATGGTAATTATCATATTTTTGTCAGTAGTTTTGAAGTTTTGTGTTCTGACTTTTACCTTCAGACAGAAGCAGTTATTATTGGGTGCACCCAGAGTCTTCTTGGCATTATTTGCAAAGTAGATATTGCTATCAGTGACTTGAGAAAACAAGACTAAGTGGCGGGGCTCCTTGGATGTTCCCTTGCTGGAATAGTAGAGGCCTGATTGACGAAGTACAAAATAATGCTTTTTCCACGACTTCTTTCCCTCTCGCATTAACAGGTAACCTTGAATGTCTGGTATCCTGTCATCAGTTTCTAGTAAGTTCTATAAATAAAAAACACAATTTTTACTTTCGTTTTAAAGTGGCTCACAATGTCAAAATAACTGTTGACTTTCGACATTTCACTTCAAAATAAGTAATATTTTTTTATTTTATTAAAATACCAGCAAAGCTAGGATTTTTTTGGGTTACATACCTGAAGTAATAAGTTCTTCTGTCTGTTGACTTTAGAGATGAGATCGGGTGAATTGGCATTATGTTTGAGCGTTTTAGCATCCAGCATATTAGGCAGGAAGAATTGCTGCAAAAGAAGGCGATGAATAAATGACATGTCTAGGCAGTGCTGCCTCTGGTGCATAATTCTGGTACAGCAAATGAATATAACGTTCATAACGTTGCGTACGTTATGAAACACGAGATCCAAGTGGGATTCGCTCAAGCTTTCAGCATTCTTTTGTCAAATTGGAATAATCCTCACTAAAGTATTGGTTGCACGTTAACATTTTTTACTAATTCGATAGAATTTTTGAGTCGTAATTACAGGAAAACATAATTGTGTAAACTTACAGAAGGATTGTGGAAGAATTCATATTTGCGGAAATCTTTCCTGAAGTAAAAGCGGTTATCCTCAGTGTGACCCCAGCTCCTGTAAACTTGCAATACTGATTCATGGTCCTCTAAACTTCTCTCTGTAATTAAGAAAAATTTAATATCATAGTCAGTTTTTGTTTTACATCTCACTTCAACAAGATTTTTTTATGGAATACAGTTTTCCACACGAAAAAAATGTGGGCAGTCTGGCTGTAAAATATCCCACACAGTAATACAAGAACTAGGCAAGTCTTGGGCCTAACCTTTACTTTACTCAGTCCGACAACAGGTAAACTACCACTTTATGTAACATAAATAACAAGCATATACGAATAGGCGTAATTATCTCGACCTGCAGATGACATTTGGAAATCTGATTACTATTACGTAAGTTTATCTACACACCTCATATCATATGGGGGATGTTATTGCATTCTGTATATAATTTTACGATGGATATTATTATGTCATGAATTTGTTACACGATTACAGACAGTATAAAGGCCATGAACCCATTCACTTCCTTCACAAAGGTGCAATCCCAATATTTCCATTTGGATTGCGGAACTTGCGTTAAAGTTTGACAAATGATGAGGAAAACTGTTGGGTTTTTTTTGCAAGAAATTCCTGAAACGCACAGATGAATTCCAATGAAGTTCGAATTGTAAGATAATTCTCTCGTACAAACGGAAATCTTCGGTTCCACTTCAGAGTGACCGCAAGACCAATTCCAAGGGTTCAAAATGAAGTGCAAAAACACTTTACGACCGCTCAGATTTGGACGAATAACCTGTGGCATTTCTAGTGTGTCCGACACTGGGGAGATACACCCCTAATTATCCTGTTTTCGACCATACCTGCATTAATCATACCTGTTTACGATGAACCAAGGTACAAGGTTACAGTTTTTATCTCCCATTATGTCAATAAGACTGTACAAAAAACAAGTCATCAAAGAGGAAGTGTACTCTTTGGACCCCGTAGTTTCAGGCTTTATACAAATTACAACACTCTGCTGTTGTGTTTATTAAGGGATTCTTCTCTCCCTTTTTTGTCGAGTTCAGCAGGTGTAGCGACAATTACACTAAAAGCATTTGGAGGATAAATGGTTTGGTCTTTTTGTTCCGTTTCTCGTTCTTTCACTTTTTTACATGTGGAAGTTTTCAACAACCCATATATTAAGCATCCGAGCACACTCTATCAACTTCAAATATTTCACGGTAAAGTGCCCGACTTAATCCAGACAGTGTGCGTGTGAGTTTGTGACGATTCACACACGCATGTCCAACCAATTTAAGTCTTGTATCAATTTTTGCTAAGTAGAGTCATTGGATGCTGGGAATAATCTCCCAAATTACACTTACCCAAGTTAAACTTGGATAGATGCTCGACAATAGCCCAACTTTTGTCTTCCACCGTTTGATTTTTGAGCACTAGCATGTAGCAAGCATCACTCGACGTAACCGCATCGTCCAGAGAAATCGTCCGTCGACTGCGGTCGTCATTGTAGAAGTTAAGCATCGTCTGCAATAATAAAGCTATCAGTTAAAATATTGCGTACAGTAAAACAGTGAATGAAGAAATTATAGCTGCATTTTGTTTGTTTGTTTAAAATTTTAAGACACCTTTTTAAATATTACACGATAAAAAAGACTAAATAAAGTCAAAATGAAGATCATTTAATTAGCTGATATTACGCAGCTGGCACTTTCTGAAAAATCTTAATTTGAAAAGCATAAGGAATTTTACCTTGTTCCAACTTTTAGCTGTCCACACTTGATGCTGAAAATAGAAATGATAATGTTGACTAGAGAAAAATATTAGTTGATGTGTATCAGTTTCTGTTTCCATGGAAATTACGAGATTAATGTTGACATTTAAATAGAGATTGCGAACCAGCTTTTTTATTTGTTGTTGTGCAAAACAAAAATCGGACTTTGCCTATTCAATAACAGGAATTTAATTAAATGCACAAAGCCGGCTGAACATTCAGCTTCAATTGCAGAATAATTTGTAGTCTTCAATACAACGACGGAATTTCCGATTATCGATGTCACAGCTCAAACGGGGAGGAAATTAAAGACCCAAAATTAATTTGTTTTTCTCATTTCTATCACTTTCAGTTTCATCAGATCCTATTTTGTCTTCCTCACTTGTATGACTGTGTTTGACGGGGCAGTGTTTTGACATGCAAAAGCGGCATTACAGCGACACTGAGCCGGTAATTTGCAATATGTAAAGCATTGAATTTAGCTTGTTTATCTTTCTGAATTTCTTCCAAAGATATGATCAAATGCTATTATTGAGTCTTTTTTCCTGTTTAGGTTATTACTACCTTTACTTCCTTAACGAAAGAACCACGGCCATAATTGATATATCATACATAACTTTACATTTTATTCAGCAAAGAGCAGATTGCTCACGCACACAAAAATGACGTGTCAATAATATTGTTTTGTTTAATATGTTTGTGTGTACGTTTTTTTTCATAGGCATTCAAGCTCATTCAGTTTTGATGTATATCTAAATTAAGTTTTCCTTTTAACAACACGATGCAGTCCGTAGACTTGTTAAAGAGAAAGGCTCCAAAAGATAGCTTTCGAGCATATTCCTGCAAAGTATAAAGGCACAGGAATGCAGGTAAATGCATTTGATAAAAAGTATCAAAGAATGTTCACACATACTTCCTCAAAGCAATGACAAGGAATCGATTTTCTCAACAAACGCTGCCAATTTTTTTTTCTTTTAAGTGTACAAATTTCACAAGATTGATGTTCTTTTTCTGGAAATATGGAAACCTTTAAACAACACGAATCGATTTGCCTACCCAGGCAGGTAAAAGCGGTGATAATTACATGCGACCTTTTCACTCCAGAACTTGTTGACAGTAAAACGACGTGAAGTGCGAGTCGCATGAGTTAATTGGACAACCCAGAAAAACATTCTCGCCGAACAACAAGCGGAAATCTCCCACGGTTGGTCGAAGGATTCTCCTTTGTATTGATCAAGGTGACAGGGATGACATATATGATATGAGGGGAACAAAAGAAAGCCCCCACCCCCCTTCACACTTTCTCTTTCCCCACCCACACAACCAATAGATTTAACTTGAAAACTTCCTCACATTGACACCCGTTTCACTTTGTGTGATAAATAGCAAAGTAGGAGTTGTTTTCCACTCAATGCAGGCTACTCTTGTCGAGCGAGAGCCGTTAACTATTGCAGGATGATGAAGCTGGCCGGCCGTCCTTCTCCCCCGTACTTCTGGCGTGCTACTTTCTCAATTCAACAAGCCTATTATTTCCTGGTTATAATAAGAAGGCGTAACACAGGGCAAAATTTGATCCCAAAATACAGTTTTCCATGTAGAGTAAAACTATAAATATTAATATTTTTCGAACCCAGTTGTTTACTCCCGCATTGACTGTGTTTCGTTTTGAAAAGATTGCGGGGTTCTGACGCACTAGAGAAAATGAAAGTTCGATCATACTTGTTTATTCGCACTTGTTTCAAGAGAGGCCTTCAGCACGAAGAGCCAATACGTGAATGTCATCATTCTATGCCATGGCTAAATACAGCCTGTATCTAATCATTCTTCTAAAAAAAATGATGAAATTAGTAAATAATCTTCGCATTTACGTCAATTTATCATTTTCCTGAGTTTCAAAATAGGCTACATTCTAATGCGACAAAATAATTTGTTGACACAAATAAAGTAATTATTTATCAATGGCATCATGCCGCATGAGGAAGGCAGGGCTGTCTCGATTAGAGTAATCCCTCTTGTGCTTCTCTTCCACCACCATACGAAGAAGGATGGTAAACAACTGCAAAAACATTTGCTGGCTTTCTATTTTTACATTCTAGGCATGCCGCTTGCAATTGGGACCACATACAATGTACATTGCACGCCTTCACCGTCTCTTTGCGACAACTGTAATCAATAGCTGTGAGGATATAGTCGGTGTGAATGACTTGCTGTATTCTCTACGCAGAAAGTGTTGTTTTCCACTTAAATCAAGCGATGACAAACGATAAAATTTAAAGATATTAATATTTTTCAAGAGTCTTCGCAATCGAGTTCTCAGCATTGCACGCCCGGATAGAATTTCAAAATTGCTTCTTTGAGCACAATTTTCTGTGTCAAAGACTAATAAATCTCTTCAGAATTAACTTCGCGGAAGCAAGTCTGATTGTTTTTTTTTTTTTTTTAATTACAACGTAAATCACATTACTTTACGGAACTGAAACCATGGCAGTGGCGGATCTACATTGGGAGTCGAGGGACGCGCGCCCCCCCCTCTGGCCCAAATTTTCTTCATTTTCATGCAGTTTTCGGCAAAAATTGGCCAAATAATAGGTTGGCGCACCCCCCTCTGGAGTTGGCGCCCCCCCTCTGGGAAATCCTGGATCCGCCGCTGCATGGTGAGTGCGTCACGGGAACACTCTTAGCACATTAATGTTTTTCGTTGAACAGAAGTAAACATCGTTATGCAACAGCTTTGGCTCATGGCCAGTCAGTGCAGTGCCTGTTTTTTCTGTCAAATTTCTGACATGATAACTTAAGTCTAAATCCGTTTTAGTCCGCTCTTAGATTAAGGGATCACGCACACTTTTTTTTGAAATAGTAACAAAATTTTGTCAAAAACATCTTTCGTAGTAACAAAATTTTGTCAAAAACATCTTTCGTGCGCAAATGACATTTTTAAACTCAATAGACCATGATGATGACTTTTTTTTCTAGTAGAATTCCACAGAATGCCCAAATACCATTTATGGCAGTAAACAATTAATTGTTTCTAAAAATTACGAGGTCTAAATAAGTTGATCTAAATGGTTATGTAGATAAATTATAAAATCTACATGGAGGTCATAGTCTAAATGACACGTAGTAACCATATTTGACGTGAAAAACAGATCGGCAACTAGTGGGTACGAACCTTTGGACGCACGTCATTGAGTGACGTGTTTACATCGTTCACAAGACATAAATCAAACGTTCACGCAAACAATTGCGTACAACACCTTTTCCTCTTTGGCGGCATGATTGTTTGATATTTTTGCCTAAAAATAAACCAACTATTTGTGTACAACATTTGAACCCCGAAACATATTACATTAAAACATGATCAGGTATGTTTTTTCCGGAACTGTGGTTTTTCAGTGTACTGACCGTTCCAGTGGGTAAACGTTTAATAGATTCGTTTGGCATTACCATTACAAAGTGGGCACGATTTACGCATAAAGTAATTTCCATAAATGTCAGTGATATATTTTAATTTTAACTTTTCACCCTTTTTACGTAACAATCAGGAGAACTACCTGTTGTTTTTCCTTCAAGCAAAATACGTTTCCTTCCGAAACACTGTCGTTCAATGATGCTTATGTAACTTTAAGAGCGTTAATTAAATAAATGTGTTTTCTTCAACCTCTCGTCCTAAAGGGTTACTTCAGTGCATACTACTTAAATTAACGCAATCGAGACTAATTTCGTTATCAACTGTAATAATTGGATTAATGCATCTCCCTTATAACTTTGACGTCACATTCATAATAACTTGATGTGTGCTTGACGTCTAAATGTCGACATTGCTGATTACTAAGTAACTATTAAATGAATCCCATTACATATACGCCGCTCAATTTGTTAGTAATGTTATGTCTCATTTCGATTAGCTAAAAGTATAATTCATCGCAAATGTTGAAAATGACCTTCGTCTACCAATATCTATAATTTAGTTATTAAAGTTCAACTGTAATATGATTAAGATAATGGCCGAGAAAGTGTACATTATTGGGAAATAATGTCCGAGGCGAAGCCGAGGACATTATTG
>JBCAUG010710204.1:0-27810 GCA_038406175.1 Haplosyllis leylae
TTCAAGATGAAATAAAATAATTATAAGTTTATGCAACTTCTTCCCTTGTTAATTCACTATCTTGATTCACCACCCTGTGGGCGGTATGCCTCTTGCGGTCACGCAGGAGGACTTTCTTGTTTGAAAATATTTGTAGTAGCTAAACTTCACATTTGTTGTGTTGAACATTTGTTTATTTGTGTGAAAGGTTTGTGTCTTCTGATGGCTATGGTAGCCTTTACATAGAATTCGAAATTGCCTTTGTTTGGCTTTCAAAAGCTTTTGATCACGATAAGGCTAAAAGGGAGTGGCGCCCCTTGCCTCCAGAGCCCGAGCTGTGGTGAAACAAACGAGCTGCCCCAGGAGTGGAACCCATTAATCGGTCCTGTAATTGTGAGTTAATAGGGACAGGACCAACTCCGGGAGTTGACTAATAAACATTTTTTGAAAGTGGGATACCACTTGTGTACAATTTGAATCACGGTAATACCCATTCCGGATGTCAAGACTGATTTGAGTTTGGTTTACTACCATTTTTCAAAATTGCAAATTATGTCCATTTTCATTTTTGTTTAAATTAGCTATGAAATTTGCGGCCAACTAATGTGCATGGATTTTTGACCGCAAAAAACAGAGGTGACTGCCACCTCCCACTATAAAACAGAAAATACATTGGGCCCGAAAGGACACATCTCTAAATTTTCTGACCTTAAAAAGGAGGTGACTGTAAAAGAGGAACTGAAGTGTGCTAAAATCATCGCGTACCATCATGATCATGTTACAAGCGATTGTAAATCAGGAAAAGGATCCAACCTGGGGTTTTGGGAAAGAAAACTCCAGAAAGACCACGGATGAAGGTGTTTGGAAATTCCATTTGACCGTCTTTTACACCGCCAGTCTCGCAGAACTATTTTGGTCGTAAATGTGAATGACACCAGATGAATATAATCTGCATAGATGACCATAACAGGAGGTGTGATGTTCCAAGGGAATGGTCAATATAACAGAGGTTGCACTATAGTTAAATGGCGATCGCTACCAAATCTGACGAGAACATCAAATTTTCCCACCTGAAATAATGTTAGGGTGGTCACGACACAGGGAAAACATCGAATTTGGATTGCAATTTTTTCAGACAGTGAAAACACTAGGAATTTACCTAAAATATTAAAGACTTACACAGGGAATTTTCCTCCAACACAGGGAAAATTTTGAAGTTTTCAAAGTCAAAGACAGCAAGATTGTTGTGACATATTTTTAGTTTGGGAACTGGGAAAAGGAATGCAGGTATTGTGAGGTTACCAGTTGTATATCTCTCAGTAATGGTAGTGGAATAAATGATAACAGGGAAAGCACAGGGAATTTTATCTTGATCGGAGTGTGACAATCTTCATCATGTGTTGAGAGACGACTAAAAGCCGCAATTATTTAATTTAAAAAAGCAAATTGAATTTGAACTTCAAAGTTCATCTGGTCAGTTTATAATCATTATGCAATAAAACTGTTTGAATGCAAATGTATTATTCGAGTAGATCATCCTTTAAAAGGGACCAATTGTAAATTTCTTTCCAGTGATTTCTTGCCCCTTTATTCCAGCTAGTAGAAAAATGATAGTGGAATTACCGAACTGTCCGCATCTGACCAGTGAATCGAAATGGAACGACAAGAGTGAAGTTCGAGCCAGAAGTACGTTGCGTTAGGTAGATGTGACCAGAGTAGTCAACATGGACAGAGATCCGGCGTCTTCGCTACGGACGAGACAGCGATCAGACAGGACTAGCGGAAGAGGAAGTTCGCCCAACACCGACAAGAAACGTGTCCTAAGGTACCTCTTTTACGGTCACTCCAACGAACGTTCATTTTTGTTTTGGTACGAAACTCTGGTAACATCCTTGAGTGAGGCTCATTACCAACCGGGGGAAGGTAATTTTATCATTAGTGTTTGTCTGCTCACGGGGGCAGGGAAGTTCCTATCTTATGATGAGACATCGGATTTTAATGGGTAAAATTCAACAGATTGTTAATGTAAACAGAATGCCCTCTGGCGGAGAATCTCATTGCCAAGAGGCAAATAAAGAAGATCAAATGGTGGAATGTAGACGCTCCACAAAACAGGAACCTGAAGAATCGCAGGACGGTGACATTTGCAGCTCAGTAAGTCAGATAGTAACTATAAAACTGCAGTGTTAAGGGTGTGTTTGCACGTGGCGAGACACAACACACATTCATGTTGGCATTTACCTCAATACATTTATAATTCGTACTGTTCCCGTTATTTTTTTTTCCTCTTTGTTTCTAGGAAACACTGTACAGTGAGTCGGACACGCAGCAGAAGCGACACCGCGTCTTTCTTCCCAAGTGGCAGACGGGACGACCGTGGCTGAAAACCATAGTGGAAACTGGTCAAGTGACGTCCATGTACTGCGAGGTGTGTCAGCGTCATCCGCTGAAACCTGTAGGACCAGGTCAGTGCTGGATGGATGTGGTTTGTTGGTGTACTGACATGCATGTATGAATATGTGGGGTACTAAAACAGTGTTCACCTTAAAACTTCATGAGAGAAAGTCTCTTTTCAAAAGGTGACCAAGAAAGTTGAACATTACTAGAACAGGCATTTCGGATATTACTATGAGTTATATATTCCCCAAAGATTTGACCTGAACAGGGAGAAGATCACTTTCAACGGAAATTACTTGAAATAAAAATGGTTGTATACATTTTTTTCTGGTTACATACATTTTTTCTGACTCCCAAAAGGCAAACCGAACGACACGTTTATCAAGGGCTCGACGAATTTCCGTCTGGAGGCGGTGATCCGCCACGAGATGTCACTTGTGCATCAGAAGGCGCAGGACATGTGCGGGGACGACGATCATCGGGCCACAAAACGTAAGTAGAAGGGAACCTCTATTTTGCGACCAGTTTCCGTTCAAGAATTTATCATTGTAAAATACACAAAGACTTCCGTGGAGATAAGTACAACAATGGGAACAACTTTATAAGAAATTACCGCCCAACAGTGATAAGTGAATGCACAATGAGGAAAAATATGGATTCAGGTATGGGCGTGACTCCATTACTACATTACTAATTATTATTTGTGGATCATGAAGCAAATAATTCACTTTTAAGGCGACGTTCACAAAGACAAGAATAAATCAAGAAAATTGAAAGCTTCCACCGCTGGTATGACGAATAAGAAGCCTGTGAGAAGAACCCGACAGTCGGAGGAACCGAAGATGGCGGACAAAAACGTCGTGAACTTGAACGACGTAACGCCCTTATTTAGGAATACTCACGCAGTGGCGCTTCACGGACGCTCATTGTCAGATTATGTCTGGCTGTGTCAGCTTGATGTTGCTAAGGGTCTACAGTTGCCAAGGGAATACTTGACGGTCAAATATGCGAAGACGTTTCTCTATCACATAGCACGGGCAGAGAGGGACAGAGTAAGTAGAGACACAGGTATATTTTGTTTACTAATGATGGTGATTAATTAATGGGATTCTTTTCATAGATAACTCACAAACTAACTTGACTGGACTTACCGTGCAACTAAATGAGTACTTTGTATAATCACGTCGTTCATGTAGCTATTTCAAAATGCCTTATGTGTTTGTGTGTGCATTAACGTTATTGTCAAGGGTAAAGTTTAAAATTGGCTGTGGTGAAGTTAATGTGAACCCAGTGAATAGACTCCCATACATACTCACTGCTTTGAGATCAACGTTACCGTTAGTATGAACAAGGCTTAGTTGAAATATTATTTCATTTGTCACGAGAACCAGCCATTGGAAACTTGTCAGCAATAATTTAGAGAAAGTTTCGTTTGTGTTCAAAAGTAGAAAATTGTGGGATGTTAAAGAGCCTTTAATGTCTTTTTGTAACTTTGTTTTCTTCGAATTTTGCAGATGAAGGTGGCTGTGCAAAGGAGTAAATTTGTATCTGTGATAATTGACAAAATATCTGCTCCAGATGGAGCTGACTTTGGAAGATCTGAGGAAGTGTTGTACCTCAAGAGTGTTTCCGAAGGTCAAACAATGATGTATTTCATCCAACGTTTTAATACAGAACATCCTTACGACTATCAACATGTTTACAAACTTGTTGTCAAGGAAACTCTGGATCAGTACATGTCACAAGAAAGGGGTGATATATGGTGCAAAACGGTGAGAATTTTTGTCAATTGGATGCAGTGTTTTAACAAAATCAGATTTAATCTTTGAGGTAATGTTTTCAGTTGTGTCTGATTCTGTCCATAGTGGGGAAATCCCATGATGCACAAGGAGCCTATTCCATGATGCAGTGGGACAAAGCCCCAACTCCCCCCTCCCCCCCGGAAAGGACTAGTCATGAATGACTAATCAGGAAGGAAGGCTCACCCCACCCCCAGGAAGGATCAGTCAGGATGACCTGATCAGCAGGAAGAAGGGACCCACCAGCCTTGGAGGCCCCTCCCCAGACCATGTACCCCCGGCGCCCCTTCCTCCTGGTGGCAACCCCGGATTTAGTGGGAAGGAGGACGGTGTGTCTCTTATCAGAATGCTGGTTGGTGTGAAGCGTACGCGAAGGTGATATAAAATTATAGGGCTATTCATACTGATATTCACACTCAGTACTAAAATTGTGAGGAATCAGGTGTCTTCTCTTTCGCGTCCCGTGTAGTGCATTGAACAGGTTGTAGGTATTCATTTTGTTTTCATTCATGACCTTACTTACAGGTTGGATTTGGTTTAAATCAGCGATCAGCGTCTGAGGGACGCGGTGCTGTACTAGATGTGTTCAAAGAAGTTTTCTTGCAGAGGGCCCCATGGATAGAAGGCGTCCACTGCGAGGTGGGACAGGTACGGGAGCGAAGTACATCTTATTTTTACATTTGTTACCCGCAGAAATGCCTGCATTAGGGCATAACAAAAATGTGCCTTCTCTTACTCTGTAAATTTTTATGAGCTTTCTGTGCAACAAGAAGGGAAGGAATGGCTGATAATGGCGTCGTACATTTTGAGAGACTAAAAACCGTTTTCATAGTTTTGTACTTTTCGTCGTTCTTATAGATGGAGGACTCGGTACAACGTGTCTTGAGTGATTCTCAGCTCTACAGAACTGTTCATTCATTGTTCCAAGACCTGTACGAGTTATACAAGAATCCACTCAATAGGGTCGCACTTAAAGTCATCAGCTTCGCAAAGTCGAATCGACATAAGGTTTTCAAGCTAATCCAACCACCGAATTTAAGCGCACAAAATAAATGTTCAGGTGAGAACAGAAAGTTACCAAGAGGAAGGCTAAATTTATGAGAAAGATATGGAAGTACTAGACTAAATCTGTTAGCTCAATATACTCAAGTTTTTTTTTTCGAGAATGGCAACAATCAGCTGGAATGCATAGATCCTGGAATTCACATCTTGAGTGCAGCACCTGCTTCACTGAGCTACACATGTTATTGACTACGCTTTGTTGGCTTCACTTTTGGAAAATTTCATTTTCGTTTGTAGATTCTGGCCAGTTAACCGAGTCAGATGAAAACACAGAACCAACAGGGTGGATAATAAGCCTACTGAATGCTGCAGAGAATTTGACTGGTTCATACAGTGATATTGCACAGCACTGTCAAGAGGTAAATATCAAACTTTATATTACTTGTCTTATCCAGTACAAACTATTAATACACTTAAACCAACTGATTTCACTTCCCAAATTCTTTTGCTAGTTTAATTATTTATTCACACACTGAGTGTCTGTATTTTGTCTGTAAATGTCCCTGGCAGATTCTTACCATTAAGGGCCCGCGAAGACGCTTGTGACATAGCTCTCATTGAAACCAATGGAAACAAATAGAGTCGCTCCAGAATTGGGTTGCAGTCCATTTTGGAGTGAGGGCTTATTTACACCAAGCGTCAGCATCAATGTAGCATCAACGCTGTGATGACGCTTGCAACACGGCTCTCATTGACCACAATGGAGTCACTCCAAAATGGGTTGCAATCCCATTCTCAAGTGACTCCATTGTGGTCAATGAGAGCTGTGTCGCAAGTGTCATCACAGCGTTAACACTACATTGACGCTAATGCTTGATGTAAAGGGGCCCTGACCAATGAGAGCTGTGTTACAAGCGTCATTGACTCTGCGTTGATGCTGAGTCTTGGTGTAAACAGGCCCTTAGTACCAGACAAAGTGCAGCCACTCAGTGTGCAGCGGCCCCAATAGCTTAAAAACTTAATGTCATCAAAACACAAAAATGCACACAAAAGCTTTTGTCACACGTTTACGTGGAATGTTGCATTTTAGAGACCCCTGGAGAGTCCGGATGAGACGCTGAGAATGAGACGGATTCATGAAACTTTACACGACAGGGACGCTGTGCTGTTCATACAATTCCTACGTGATGTCCTGGAAGATTTGCGCAGATTGTTTAAATTGTTGAGGGATCCACGAAGTTCCCTCTTTAACAACTATATTGTAACCAAAGCGGCTGTGACGAAACTCAAATCTTTTTTGAATGGGTACAGTAAAAGACTGATTTGTATCTAGAAATATGTCAGTGATATTTGCGAAACATGCACATTGATAGTAAAATTTATTGTTGTAGTGGGGGTAAGCACCTTTCAGACATAAGACAACAGCTTACATCTTCTGAGGGATGCTACTGTGACGTCAAGCTTACCGAATCTGACGTCAGATTCCACCATGAGATGCTGCACGTAGTAACGTCAATGTGTGAGGCGCTGGACACAGGTTATCATGACATCAACATGCAGGTACTGAGTGCGACAATCATCGCTGATCTTGGTCACTGGCCTCAATCACTCATTGATGACATGGGTAAATATTTATTTTGTTGATCAGTATAACTTCTTGCTCAAGTGATCGCCTCCCTTTGAGGTTTGAAAACTTTGACGAATACAGCTGTAGGTTCAAGCAAGGTTTCGTCTTAGGTTCAGTCTTCCGCGTTTGAAAAGCCTAGTTGATGGATCAGGTTTGCTAAAAATCTTATTTATTGAAAATAATTTTACATTTACAAGTGTAAGCATCATTATATTATATTTTTGTGGAAAAAGATTGGCTGAAGATGTGGTCGATTTCCTTGAAAAAATTTGTAAAACCTTACTGAAGACTGGAGACCGAAGCCTTCCTTGAGCGGATCCACGACGAATACACACCATATTTGGCTCCAAAAGAAATCTTGATTTCTGCTTGCACTTAAAATACATCACACGAACAAGAGTCAAGTACCCAACTTCAGTGCAGCTATATGTCGCGGTTTTTCCGAATGACTCGGCTAAGATGTTGCTGACTACCCACTTGAGCCCGGCGGCACGATAGCCATGGGATGTAGAATGATCTGATGCGACTTAAGAGGGGCGGGCACGAGTTCCAGTCCTCCGAACGGCAGTCCTTGTCCCATCTAATTACGTATGCTGGCATGTCATGCGTGCTTAGGGATACAAACTAATTAACCTAACTATCCTAATTAGGGGTTCACTGGTGGAATCCTGTCATTGGTTAAGAAGATTCAACAATGGTAATTACTATTAAGAATGCAGAGGGCTCCAGCAGGAGCCAGAGGCTGATATCCCAGTATAGCCAGTCAAGGTGCTCTGGTGTGATGGGTCGGCGGAATTCCAATGGGTTTTGGCTAGGACCTTACCCCAGTTCGGTTACAAACCAAAGTGAACCCCGAATTCCCTGGAGTTTATACTGTTTGAAAAGGGACATGGCCAATTGGGGCACCGGTTGTGCATGCACGAGTATTAATTACTCATGCACATGCAACCCCAGTGAGTACGGCCCAGGCCATACTCACGACAGTTAAAGCCCCAACCGGCTAGCGTAACCAGTTTAAAAGGAGAGGCTTGGCAGGGCCGGGCACAAAAAGGTCATGGGGACGCACCTCAACCGGTTCAACCGTTACATATACTTTTAACTTTTATTTTATTTTTTAGTGTTTCAGGAAGGAACTGGACTATCGTAAAATGCGGCACTCTTGATAGGGCCCGTTTACACCAAGCGTCAGCGTCAATGCTGCGATGACGCTTGCAACACAGCTCTCATTGACCATGATGGATTCGCTTGAGAATGGGGTTGCATCCCATTTTGGGGCGATTCCATTGTGGTCAATGAGAGTTATGTCGCAAGTGTCATCGCAGCGGTTACGCTGACACTTGGTGTATACCTTTACGGCTCAATATAACTGAATGGTTAACATATTTAATAAATTTAGAGTTTGGAGATGACTGTGTAAAGACACTGCTGAAGCATTTCACCCCGGTACTTGAGCATGCGCAGGTGAAACTACACAGAGTCGAGGTAGAGTGGAACTCCATAAAGATGCATTTGTACAATTGGTAAGAACATACTAAAACAGATTGAGATTTTTTCCTCAGGTTCTGACCTCGACAGGGTTCTTAGTTCAACAAAGTGACTCTGAATTTTAAATGGGAAGTCAATTGTGTGACTTACTTTTCTCAGTTCAGAGCCAGTACACCAGAGGTCATGGTGGGACATACATCGCAGTGTGGGAAAAAAGTTCGCAAATTTTCTTGCCCTGATTGATCTCGTCCTAACTCTTCCAAGCTACTGCTGTCTCAGAGAGCAAGGTAATGAAATTCATTCAAATACAGAACACACATTTACTGTTTAATATTTACCCGGAGTCTGCATCCGCGTCTACAACATTATGAGGGTGTCGGTGCAATAAATTTCAATCGTACCATTGAAGCGTTAAAATGCTGCGGGCGTAGACACTCTGTATGAATAAGAAAACCTTTCAGTGGAAACAGTGGAAAGCCCTATGCCACCAAGCATTGTGGGCTTGGGGGGGGGGGCCTGCGGTGGGGAACAGGTTGTTGGAGGGGGGAGGCTGTCCCATTGCATCATTCAATTATAAAATTACAGGGAGGAGACTCGCACAGCAGATGAACCTTGACAGAAGGAGATACTTGGATGACAGCATAAAGTCGGATCTCATGACGGTTATGTTGAACATTGGTAGTGTGTCGGAATTCAACCCAAAGAGGGCAGTAGAGTTATGGGCACAAGAAACAGGTAGGGTTTTACGTCCTTGATGTGAAGCTACATGCAGCCAGTTTGGAATCTGTTGTTAGTGAATGACATCCACAACTTACACATTTACAAATATTATAGATACTATAGAATTCCTTGCAGGATTTGATTTTCACATTGAAGAGGAGTATGTATCTTCACATCGGAGTGAGCTGGCTAGCTCAACAACCTTGCGTGATCAAAATGAATCAGATCATGACGATAACGGTGAAGACGGGGATGATGGTAATGACGGTACTGCTGATGAAAGTGACAATGGCGATACAACGGATGAACATTACGATGATGTGGTTAACGAATTCAGATGTAGTTTATGTGAGAATATGTTCGGGTCTGAGGTGGAGTTAGTGGCGCACAAACGTGCTGTGCATATGAGACGCAGAACAGGAGGAAATAAACCATGCACATGCCCAGTCTGCAAGAAGACATTCAAGAATAAACCTTCACTTAGTGCTCATGTCAGTGTTCAGCACAGGAGGAGGGTTAGTTTCTTCGGTTACTTTCTAAATGATAAATTATGCTTTCATGATTTCCTGAAAATCGTTTGCAGCAAGAAGATAAGCAATATAATCTCGTCTGGCGTGAAAACAGACAGAAAATTTACCCTACCATCATTCAGGTTTTCATTTTCCGTATCTTCTAACAGTTAATACTTTTTGGTCCATGTATTACTTTACAGGGTGAACATGTGTTACCTCTGAACGCAGTTCACGGGAAGAAAAGCCATGGCACTAGTCACGTGCGGCAGACGCTAGCGTCATGTAACATGTGTGAAGCAACGTTTCCTTCGTCACGTGCTCTTCGACACCACAAACTGATACACCACAAGCTCAGCCCGTACCGATGTGATCAGTGCGCCAAATGCTTCAAGGGTAGGTCTCCGGTATTCTGTCCATCTGCGCGCGAAGTTGCACACAAATTTGGAATTACGTACTGTTTGTTTCACTGTAATCATTGCTTTAACCTCATCAACGCCATGTTCGATAACTATATCCAATCTTCAGTAAATGACGATTCCCAGCCCTCAAATCAGGAAAACTTTGCGGCCTTCGCCTTCTGTGGCCAGTTAGAAAAATGCCCACATAGTATTCGCGTTATATGTCCACTTACAGGTAACGTCTACATTTGCGTTTTGGTTTAGCCATTGTCGTCTGTGCAATTATATTGGATTCTCTTTGATCTTTGTCGATACCCAATATAAATGTACAACTTGGAAAACTACCTAACCATTCCAAGCGACGTATCTTTCGCTCCAATATAATTGCACCCTATAACAATCACTTGTTGCCGTAGAATCCATCCTTTTCTTTTGACGCAAATGCAGACATAGACGTTGTGTATGAATAAGGCTCAAACACTCACATCCGTTTGTTGAGTCAAACTCTTTTCAGAGTTTCAGTAATTTGATGATAGAACTTTGTAAAATCTGAGTTTGTACGGTACTCGTTGTGTATGACATCAGAAAATCCATCACATTACACCTTGATCAAATTCTAACTTATTTAACAATTATGTTTCGCTCTCCTGCAGGAAAAACTGCTCTGGTGGAACACAGACGGTGTCACAGTGGGGAGAAGCCACACGCATGTAACGTCTGCGGAAAACGCTTCAGAAGATCCGCGGATGTCAAGGAGCATGCGCGCACTCATGACGAGAATCGTAGACGCTACCCTTGCTCTCAGTGCAGCAAATCCTTCACCCAGAAAATACACCTAAAGTACCATCTCATGACTCACACGAACAACTTCAGGTCAGTAATGTCTGAATAGAAACACTCAGGTGTTGGAGGTAGGTAACCTCCAAATAGGACAGCGAGTATCACTCAGTTTCTGTCAGAATCGTCTGTCCTAATACTATAAAAAGAAAATGTATTTGCCACTCTTTTACACCTATTAATAACATCAATAGCAATAACATTGGCGGGAAATGACACCAATTTATTCTGATGATTTCAGAATAAAGGTTGGCGTCTAATGGAGTAACTTGAATAAAAAACCAACTCTACGTTCCTTTTTTGGCTGTGACAATCGGAATTCTTTGTTAGGAATCCAGCGTGCAATCTTTTTGAGGGCCACTGATTCCCATGTTTTGGATTCGTCTAACAGGTTTATATTTCAGATATTACTGTGATCAGTGTGGTAAAGGGTTCCAGATGAACTGCCTGTTAGTTCGACATAAAACACGCGCCCACACGCACATCAAGCCGTTCAAATGTCCCATGTGTCAGAAGAGCTTCAAGACAAAACGAGATCTAAAAATTCACATAGACTCCCATGATCCCAGCAAAAACTACATCTGTAACCAGTGTGGTAAGTACAAAAGAACCTGCTCTAACGAACACTTCCGTGAGAGACACTATCACGGGAGGCAATTTCAGAACACACATGAAAAGCACTTCTGTGAGATACGCTTTTTTCTTTCGCAAAACTGTTATCTTTCTGAAGGACCAATCTGAAGAACAGTCTACTGATATTCCGAACAGTACCTTGAAATCTCCAATTGTTTATTTTGTAGGTAAAATGTTTCAATCAAAGCATCTGGTTGATGGCCATGTGATGCGTATGCACGAGAAGGATAAACTGCCACTAGAGTGCGCCACGTGTGGTAAACGTTTCCGCCACCCGACAATGCTTCTGGCGCACGAGCGCGTCCACACAGGGGAGACGCCCTTCCAGTGTCATACTTGCGGTGAGCGTCCTCAATGTGACAATAATTCTAAGAGAACACCCATTTAGAATCTTAATTTCTTGCAATTGTGTGGCCATCACGCCGACATGTCCCGAGCCTGACTTTCACTTGATTGACACCCGGTGTGAAATTGTCGTTGTTTATTTATACGTGTAGGTAAGACTTTCAAGCAGAAGGGCCACCTGACGGCCCACAACCGAACTCACACTGGAGAGAAGCCATACCGGTGTGAGCTGTGTGATACGAGCTTCACCGTGTCGTGTTCCCTTAAGAAACACATGAAATACGTGCACGAGGGCATCAAGAGACAGAAACCCAGCAAATCAGAGAAGGCAGCAAAAAGCACTCGAGGTAAATACAGATGTAGATTCCAACACAAGGCGGTCTGGCGAGGCTACAACAGCCAATTAAATAGCAGCATAGCCAGTTTTTGGTTTGAGCCAGCAAAATTATAGGTTCAGCTAATGTTTCCTTAAACATAAATTACTAATCCGCTGGATTGTAAAACCAACTGTAATTTTCGGCCACATTTGCAAATAATTTATCGATGATTCCACGTTTTAATCATAGGCAATGTACGATCACATGATGAAATGATTAAAGCAAGAAAACGATTGAATTTCTGTCTATGACCGTGTCAGGCGGAGAATTTGCGACTCTGATGTAGTTCTGGTATTTTGTACTGGAAGGGTTCCACACATACTTTTACCACAATTGGGGTTTTGGAGATGAAACGCGCCAAAAATAGTGTTGTTTGGAATGTGAAGTGGAAGGGATAGATCAAGTACACGGAAACGGGCGTATTTATCGGCATATTTAACTGTTTCAGAAATTCCTCAAAGATTTCCAGCGCTCCAATCTCAGAACGATGACGGAAACATCGACATCGGCGGCGGCAGCAGTATTGAACAACACAGACCAGTCGAAATGTTGAATCCAAATCAACATGTCAGGCAGTACTCAAACTTGCATCAGATGCAAGCACCGACTGGTGGCCACTTATCTGCTCACATGAGAAACAGTACAGGTCACGTGTCACTAACAGGAAGTGGTGCTGACGGACAGATGATGCATCACATGGCACCATCTGGTGGCATAACAGCCGATCACTCACATCAGGCTCCGGTGTACAGTGAACCACATCCGGTACAACCGGAAGTGCTACCTGGTGGCGCAGGCGGATCAATGACAGGTGATGGCGAACAGATGGTTCCATACTGGTTCTTGGGTGGACATTATCAAGAACCAGGCCAGCAGTAGGACTTCCTGTTCTTCGACAATTTTTTAGCCACAGAATGATACATAACTGTGAGGAAATCAAGTCATGAGCGAAATAAATGATTTGTAGTAAAGGAGAAATTTTTCATTAAACCGATTAAGATCCGTTTACAGTGAGTGAAAACGACATCGCTTCCAGATGAGCTTTTAGGAAATACAGTCAGTCGCTCGGAAAGATCAAAGAAATGTTTCGCTTTTGTATTCGCTGTGGCTTTGTGCAATGAATCCTTATGTTGAATAGATTAATGGTGGCAATATTACAAAACTGTTGAAACAAAAATAAAAGGAAAGTACAATATTCGTTAATTTGTGTTCCCATTTAGTTCTATAAGATACAATATTATGTTTTATTTGCTAAAAATGAGTAACAACAAGAAATTGGAGAGTGTTCACTTCCAGCAAGAATGATAGTGATATCCGTGAAATAAAAAATCCGATGAAAACGCAAATTATACCCCTGCGTAAAAACTGAGGCCCGCGATTTTGGGATGGACTACCAACCACATGTTTTGTCTTTTTATGTCTTCATGAAATAATTGAGTCGACTTGAAAACAACTTCGGAACTTCTGAAGTATTGTTCGTGTCCTTGATATCTCCTACTGCGAAGTTCAGGAACCACTTCATGCCTTCAAGAAGTGGTATTTGAAGTCATTGTGAAGTTGGCAGTTGTAGTGGGTAGATTAATAGATTTTGCCTTTCTGATCAGGTGTGTTTCATCATTTCCAGTAATTATTCTACTTCCTGTGAGATGTTCATGTACTTGATTTAAAGTTCACACGAAGTAGAAAAAAAATCATGAAGTAGATCATTTCGGTGTTTTCAAGTCGACCCATTGTATGTACCTGTAAAAAAAAGAATATCTTAATATATTTAGATGACAAGTAGTTTTTAATATCAAAAACTGTTTAAACATGTACCGTGTTCAATGCGTCATGAAATTCCCTTTTTGGGGCTCGTACATGCCTTTGTTTCAACATCATTACCTTCTCGATTTTTTCCAGATATGGCTTTCAAGTTTGAATGCTTCTTTCCCGTAATACCAAACGAAACAGAGATGATGATGCTTCAGGGGATGACCTATAAGGCGACGCTAACCCTGGCGGAACACATTGATCCTCATGACCTTGAAGTGGAAGCCTGGACGAGTCAGTGTGATAAGGATAATCCAGATGGTGACTGGCATGCTGTCCGTCTGCCGTACTTGGGCGCCCAACCATATGGAACAAAACATGAATATGGTGTCACTGAAGTCATCACTAGTAACAAGGATTTTCAATTTACCTTCAGAGCCAAGTGTACCAGTCCAGATTGCGTTAACAAGGAATGGTTGTGGTCGCATCCATTCAGTGCAAATGGATTTGCAACAGTTTTACCCTTTCGGACTGAGGATAAATGGACTCAAGAACCGAATTATGACCACATTTGTGGAGCCCTCCATTTAGGAAATTTTATTGCCGCTACCCACGCCAAAGAATGTGGATTCACTCATGTAATTAACGTTGCTGAAACACTGGATGTTGTTTTCCCAAACAAGGACGTAGTATATCACAAAGTATTCATAAAGGATGGTGCTCATAATCCAATTGAAGAAGGGAAGCTATTAGATGCCGTTCACTGGATAAAACAACACGATGTGTCGGCAAACAAAATATTGTTAAATTGCAGAGCAGGTATTGGAAGAGCTGGGTCGGTGGCGGTCGCCTACGTATACTACACAAATCCTGAAATGTCTTACAACGATGCCTACAATTACTGCATCAAGAAGAGATTCGTTTATCCACATTCTCTATTGCAGGAACGCATTGAGCAGGTGTTTCCAAGGTATTTGTTCTGAAATATTTTGGGTAGTCTTTCTCTGGAATGATTTTCTACTTGCTACGGCATTTCATATTACACACCAATTAACAATGAGCATATATAGATTACCTGAGGAACTTTTTTTCAGAAAACTCGAATTCGTACATTTTACACCAGAAGTTCCTTCATGGAACTACATGTTTATGTTGGAAGCGATGACATACAAAACTGCATTAAGAATTCCACATCATCTGAACATAGATGCTCGCAGTCTAGACGTATTTGCGTGGACAAATCAGGTGGACCGACATCAAAGTAAAGGTCAGTGGCATCGTCTGAAACTGACTTACATGGAAAGGGACCGCGTGGACCGTGATCTCCACCTTTACGGTCGTTCAGAAATCATAACAGGAGACAGAGATTTTAACTTCACATTTTGCGTACAACCACCAGACGCTGAGCTGCAGTGGTCTCACCGTTTGGGTGAAGATGGTTTTGCTCATGTTGAGCCGCCTAGACAATATGATAACTGGACTTTAGGTCCAGATTACACGCATATTTTAGGTTCGATTCATGTAGGAAATTTCATCGCGGCCACCAATGCTGAAGAATGTGGCATTACTCACGTTCTCAATGTCGCAGATAATCTTGATATGGTATATCCATCTGGAAAAGTAACTTACGAAAAGATTCCCATGTCGGACGGCGCACATAATCCAGTTTCTCTTGAGAAAATACGAGATGCAGTTGAATGGCTTAAACTTCAGAACAAAGAAGACAACAAAGTTTTAGTAAACTGTCGAGCCGGTATTGGTAGGGCAGGTTCTGTTGGTGTTGCTTTTGTTTTCGCGTGTAAAACCTCATGGTCTTACGAGGATGCTTACCATCACGTATTTTCAAAAAGATTTGTGTATCCACATGCTGGGCTAAAGGATATTTTGTACACTTTGTACCCCAGAACAGACTAACTTGTTTCATTCATGGTTTTTTGGCATTTATTAATTTTCCATTTCTATTTGTAACATTAGTTAGAACACATTCTCTCAGCTGCTTCCAGTTACAAAAATAGTTAATTTTTGGATTACTCCTCTGTCAGTTTTTCAATAAATATGATTTGATGCCTGTATTCCTGTAAACACAGAGGTCATATTATGTCTCTCATTCAAAAAAAAAAAACTCTTCCTGTAATGAATAAGTTGGAGTCCTCAGTGTAACAAGAAATCTACTTGGCAGTAAAAATCCATTCAGCGTTCGCAATGATGCCATGAACCAAAATAATTATCCCACAACAATGTTCATAAAGTCATTAGTCGCTGTCATCATCAACTGTTGGGGCGGCTTTCTTTCTCTTCTTTGACTTTGGAGGCTTCACGTCCTCTTCCTGAAACATGACATGACACCATAGATTGTTGCAATGTTAGTACAGGCAAATGAAAGTAACTGGTCTTCCTTTACTCGTTCTAACGGAACTATTTGCAAGTGGGACCAATTGTAATCCCAGCATTACCTATATCCAAACGTAACTATCAAATGAATTTAAGTAAGACAAAGTAATTTGAGTACTATGAGAATTTTCCAATCAATTGTAAGCCTGAATATCAACCTACATCACTGAATTCATCAGCACTGTCACTATCCTCTGGATGTGCAGACTTCTTTGATTTACTACTGCTGCTGCCACTGCCACTGTTGGCACTCGTTTTCAACAGAGCTGTTGCCTGAGATGCTCGGCGGCTTGGAACTTGTCTGAGGACTCTGGTCGTTCTCATCTCTTCGAAGTCTTCGGCTAGAGCTAACAATTCACTGAACCTGGAACAGTAAAAATGTCTTGCGCACACTCCGAAAAACGAGCAACCCAAAAAAAGCAAATGTAGTTTCATTACGACATATAATGAAGTGGACTTACTTCGTTTTTTGTGCCTCCGACCCAGTCATTTGAATATGTCGCAATCCCTCTTGTAATGTTTCGTGAGTTAAAACTACAACATGTTCAAAATATTTCCGAATGATTTTTGGCTCTCTCAACATGTAACTACATCACACCCGACACCCGCATATTAAATCTGTGCACAGGAAAGCATACATCAACAAACAGTGCAGCAAGAACCCACAGATGCACTTAACTGAGACACGAAAAGCAGGAAGATGATTTATTCTTATCAAACACTTAAAGATCGATGGAAATAGAAGCCAATGTCCAATTCGGTATAAGCTTATTTGAGTAATGCCTCCAAATAAGTTTATTTTACATCAAAACATAAAATCTTACTGCAGGTATTAGTTTTTGCCATCAATTTCATAATAACAGAGACATTTAAAAAGGAAACAAATGGTGCTGTAAATAGGAAAATACAAAAAGTTCTTACATGACATAATTGCTACAAAAAGAAAATAAAAAACAAAGCCATTACAGTGGGATGACTACATTTCCCTTGATGTTAGTTGCAACGTGATTCAGTGTTGTTGCCTTTTTGAAGATACTCCGTCCACCTGTTATTAAACTTCAATGCCTCAAAACAGTGTAAGAATATCTACTGTGATAATTTAGACCCATTTGAAACACTTAAGCTGTGAGGCTCTATGTGTCTGTCTGTATCTCTGTCCGTACGTTAAGCTGCGTCCATTGGCTAACAAAGGTATGATGCTATGTTGTTCAAGGGCTGTCATTATGTCGTCAAACTCCCAGTTAAGTAGGGGCTCGGCTGGTAATTTTAACGCCGTAGGTTTAGCGAGGGTTTCCATAAGAAAAGAAAGTATTTGTATTGAAAAAAAGTTTCATTTCTATTTCTATTATATTTTCTTCTTTTAATATTTTTATGCGGATTAAAACTTGGAAATGATTTTATTTCTTCTCATATTGGTAACGAATTAACATAATAACTTAGATAACTGAGGGTTTCAAAGAAAATAATTTATGATACAAATATTAACTTATATGAGAGCTGTATTCTGATCGCCGTGTACCTGGGTGACTACACGAATCACATTATAGCCTGGCATGCAAAAGCATTACATACACCTTTCTTAAGCAATGAATCGCAGGATTCACATTTGAAAGCATGAAAGGTCAGGCAAGTCTATGTGGACTACGGAGTGCAGCAGGCACATTGACACACGTAACTAAAGAGTTTATTTACACTAATCGAAAGTAGCCGCGACGACTTTTAAATAACATTGCTACTGATGCTGATATGTTTTCTGTTTAAACTTTAAATACACGCAACTCACCTGTACCGTTATCGCTATCGGACGATACCCAATTATAAAAAGAAATCTTGATAAACGAGACTAGGATTCACTCAAAGTTACACACACAATAAAATTTGGTACTCACATGAAATATTTTTACACGTTTGTCGTAGATGTTCTAGGTGTGACAGTACCTGCTCGACGGAAGGACCTTCCTTGGATTTACTCGAGGCTGTCTGCTGCCTGTAAAATGGATAAGACAACTAAAAAATGTTATTTTTAATTGATAACCAGCCGGCACATGCATTTCCTAAAAAAGTCTTCAAAAAGACTGCGTAATTACTACTTTTTGGTTGGCACGCGAGTAAATGAGATAAAATCCGACTGACCTGTTACGCTTCTTGTTGGGGGTGTTATGTGATTTGGTCAACATGTTTTTGAGAAGGTTAGCTAGGTCGTCCTCATATTCCTGAGACCAGTATTTGAGTATAGACACCGTAAAAAAGTCGTTCTTCTTGCACTCCCGTGTCATAATGGGCCGCAATATATCCATACTGGGACTGAAAGTTGATAAAGTAGAGCATTTGGACACAAAAACAAATGATCATATTGTTTTATTCAACAAGTATTTCAAAGTTGAGTAGGTAATGCTGAAATTTACCATTCTTGTTTCAATAAAACCATGATGCTCGTTATGGCTTCTGCATGATCTGTAAAAACAATCAACAGCTTATAGTCTTGTAATAATTTCTCGAGATGAGACAAAATTGGCAAAATATCCATCCAACATAAAATTGTCTCGAAATTAAAACACCAATAAATATACTCACTGACAAATTCCAATTTTGGCAGTATTGGCATGATATGCTCGACGGGTATGTTATGTACAGAGATGAGTTGCCACAAGAAGTACTGTTCTATTGTTTCCCACTCCAAACTCGCGTCTGTAAAAATAACAAGAATGCTTACCAGCATTGTGGTGCACTCCATCTGATGCTATGATGCTGGCTGGATAGCTAGTTAGCTAAATGGATAGAGATAGAGACAACTAGACAGATAGGTAGTTACTGAGATAGATATAGATATAATTGAGATAGAGAGCCTGAGTCACTTAGAATTTTCTGAATCACATTTTGGTTGAAATGTTATAAAAATTGGATAAATTATGAAATGAATTTATCAGTTGTTTAGGATTTCCTAAAATGCATTTTGGTTCAAATATGTTTGAATCCGGATGACTTTTTTTCTGAGAAAAAAATTTTCAAAACAAGTCAAATGCTCATAATCTCCTGAAACTTAATTTGGTATAAACAATCTTGAAATCTGATGGCAGCCATTTTGGTAAACTTTTATTGGGCTTAGGCTAATGGCTTGTTCACATACACGGAGACAGATACGGGTTCGGATGACTATCCAGAGGGAAATCCCCCGGATCCATCTATGGCTGCAGTTGTTCTATGCAAAGTGTTCACACTGCACAAAAAGGGGACAGATCCCCGTCCCTAAATGGCTACTGTAGCCATTTCTGGGACGGAGCCCCGTCCCCGGCAGAGGTCTCCGTGTATGTGAATGAGCCATAAGGGTTGCAAACTTTTTTTGGGGGGGGGAAATATGTCTAGAATCCAAATCCAATAAAATTGTTGGCGTGGGGTGGGGGCGCGGGGAGGGGGGGGGAAGAGAGAGAGAGAGACAGGGGTTGTCAGTTGCTCAGAATATCCTGAAACACAGTTTGGTTTCGGAATTTTTGAAAGCCTATTTCTTTTAATGATTTTTTAAAATCAGAAAAATTTCGTTGAGTAGCCACAACCAAGCACCCGTATTACCGCATGTACAGACACCAGTGACCAGATAAGTCGCTCTGCTCCTAGACGGCGCACTAAAAATATATTTAGGTATTTACGCGCATTTCCCTTTTTTGTAAACAAGACATACTCGACGATGACCTGAGCTTCACTAACATAGCCCAACAGACCACAAAAATAAACTAGCAAAATATCTTCACTCTGTTCAATTATTATCTATTACTTTGTATTTTGGTATTAAGAAAACTTACTCAGAGCATTTACAAAAGAATCCCTCCTGAACATGACCAGGTGGCCTTGTAATATTTGGCATATCAGATCTTGCAACTGAAAAACGTTGATTACGATAATTAGGGAAAAAGGTTTGGCATTGAGATGATTCGAGAAACCCGATTAACTTTTTTGCTAATATGTTTAACAATTTTAAAGTAAAATGTGTCCAATAAGAAAACATATCGGACATTCACCACCTATTCAGAATTGTTGCTACGAATAACCGTTGTATTTCCAACCTAAGATTTTTTGAGTAAATTTACCTGAATTCCGTCAATACTAGAAACTATAATGTGCAACAGCTCCGCGTTACCAACGGCTATATTTGTGAACTGTGTGTAGATATCCGGCAGCAAAAAAGTAAACAGCCGCACGTCATCTTCTTGACATAACTACAATAAAATTTCAAAATGTATCCTGAATACAAGTTTTCCAGTTTAAACTTCCCTCTCATAGCCATAAAACGTGAACTGACAGTTTCCTTACCCTGAGATCATTCATAAGGCAGGATTGGATATCCCTGGCTTCCATACTGTTGCAGAAGTCTTTGTAGGCGGACATTTTCTCGTCGTGAACTTTACTCACTTTGAGGAAGTACAAGAAGTAATATCCAACTCGTGGTTGCTTGTTATACATTTCTTCTAAAAGCAACAAAATAGGCTGCCGACTAGGATCCTCTTCTGGAGTTTGACACAAATTTCTGTTGAAAAGGAAATTGTCATATATTAGAATCTATTTTATGAGAACTAATTTTCGTAATTCCAAGCACCTACATTTATCCGAAAAAAATCACACTCGGGGTTCCCACTTTTTTCCTTTGACAAAATTCCCTGTCTTTCCCAGTATTTCTTCTGTTTTTCCCTTACCTTTTAAAAATATTTCATGGCTTTTATTTAATATTTAAAGGTTGACTCCACTTAATGCAGACTATTTATTTTACATAGTCCAAAAAAACTCTTATGTCGCTCAAATAATTTAACACTTACACACACTTTGCCCCTGACAAGGAGTGGCTTAGACACTATCCAAAAAAGGGAGTTTTAGAATAGGTTTAGTGGAAAAATTCAATTATATTTTAATTCTTGATTAATTAAATTTTAATTTTATGAATCACAGTTTTCCTGACTCATTTAAAATTCCCTGACTTTTAGACATTTTTTCAAAATTTCCTAACTTTTCCCTAACTGAAAAAAGTTGTCTCATTTTTCCAGTGTCGGTGAGAACCCTGCATGCTTCAATGATGGCACGTGTACTCACCTGAATATTACAAACAAGGCTGATCCTATGGAGTCTTCTATGGTACTGAAGAATATATTGAAATATTTTAAGTGCAAATGCTATAATTTTATAGCATAAAGTTGCCAGCCAAGGAACTCGATTTCCTGGAGAAGAATGCAGAACACAAAAACTTACTCTTCGTTTGGGTCCTCTGGATACAAGAGTTTTGAGAAATTTGAACCTAATATCTGACATAAACACATGGCCAGTGGAGCGGCTACATCTTGCTCTATATCTTCCTACAAAATGGTAATATTTACGAATAAATGTTACCCAGTTTTAGCACTTCTCAAAATAAAGCCCACTTTTGATTCAAAATAACGATCTACTGTTCCCAAGGAGATAATACGGTTTACAACAAACACAAAATCCCGCTGCGAATGTCAAGCTAACTGTCTTTGGAGCATTGTTGTTGGAGCAGAAATCAATTGTCAACTTCAGCCAAGTCAACAAAGAGAGACAAACTTTACCTTAATGACTAGCTGGACTAATTTATCCATTATTTCACACTGATCTTCATTGTTCCTGAAGAAATTGAAATACTAAAATTAATACCAGATACCTACGTATTGTAAATGGTCACCAGGGCTCAAACAATATCAAATTTCTTTAAAAAAAACACACACACACACACAAGGTTCTGCTCTTGGCCAATGTCCTTTCACCACTTTGTACCGTGTTTATTCAAGAATTTCAAACATTTGATAAAAACTGGAAAGGGTAAAAATCTAGGGAAAACACTCACGTCTCCTGTTGCATTTCTTCAACGCATTCCCTGAATTCATCTTCTAACTGCTCTAGGTACTCAGTCGTGTCAACGGGCTCGAATTTGGCCAGTTCTCGGATGGGTCGGAAATTAAGTTCGTTTCTTAATTTTTCTGCAAAAGTAGGATGAACAAAACTGAAGAATTTTTTGAACTCCAATGGACAGAAGTTTTTCCTAATTTTTCTACAAATCGATGACAGTTTCAGTGCAGTCAAAAAACAATCAATGTAGCACAAAATTTGCTAACCTCAAAGCTTAGCTCGGGGACAATGACAATGCGGAAGGTATATTTTGGGAATAAAGTACTGCAGTACATACCACTTACACTGGACATGAAAATAGCCACTAATTCTAAAGAAGCCTTTTATACTATATTATCATGAACTTAATTCTAAATGAAAACAGCCAGTTTCATGTCCAGAACTTACTTCCTATCGCAACCAGCACTTGCCACCATTAACAGGCATGCGAATGTCATCTTTCACAGAAGAATCAGCACAGAGGCTTCAGGAATAAAAGCCATCAATCATCACATAGCCAGCGTTCAACCGAAGCAGTAAAAACAAAGAACCGTACCCTTACCAAGTGGAATGTCATCTTCATCATCGCTGAACTCAGCGACTTCACTCAAACTATCATCACGTGAATCTCGTGATCGGTCCAAATGATTCGTAGGTTCCGGCATATCCATTGCCATTACATCCTTGTGGTTGTTGGTTGTTGCTTCTTCTTTAACTTAAAACAGAAATATGATTTCATACAACCGTGTAAACATCAGAAAAAAAGTCATGTTGTCTACCCACTAAAAAAAAAGACAAAAATAACTTCAAACAGTATGTTACCGTCTGGAGAACAAAATTCTTGGAAACATTCCCGAAGCATAGTGCGCAATTCCTTGTCCAACTTAGGATTGTCAAATAATGGTGACAAGGACCTGGAATTAATTTCAAAGATTTAATGTAAGTGTTACTGGTCAATTTAATTTATCGTGAAAAAATCATTCATTCATATAGTATGAACAAATCCAAACACAAGAATATATAATTAAGGTCAGCACAATAACTTTATGGTGCAAGTGATTACTTACGCTAAAACCCGTTTCTCCTGAATGGTTCGTAAAGACGTGTACATTCCCATTTTGATTTGCGGTGTTAATGGAGGATAAAAATTCGTCATAATCTGCATGGAGAAAAACAAAAATAAAGTCTCAAGCAAAGTGAAAGCCTTGGTTGGATAGGCTTACTTCCTGCAAAGAAATAAAAATAATACTTACCCGACACATAAAGTCTAACAGGGTGGCAGTAATGGCTGGGTGTGGACGCATGGAGTGGTACATCACTAGTATGCACGGTTCTGCAAAAAAAAACAAAAAAAAAACACGGACACTTTCCTTACTGCTGTGTAATATTGCATTTCCCTCACAATGGATAATGTGTCGAGCAATCGTGTGAAGGAGTGCGCACACTACCCGATTCCGTTTCCTGGTCCGGTTCTGATTCCGATTCGGGGTTCTACAGGTATGTGCAGAAACTGACATGTTGTATTATCGGAATCGGACACTTTATCTGAATGAATACGAATCGGTTAGTGTCAACATACTGTGACGTGCATAAAAACATACCTATATTCATAATGCTATCTTTTTCAGGTCCAAAGAACAGCCAGTCATAAAACAGGGCTAATTTGGCATTGGATGCTGCTACATTTGACTGCGAGAAAGAAATGAATTTATTCGTAATTTCCAGGGTGTAACGTAGAAATAAAAATGCTATTTGTAGGCAGATATCAAAAGAACAATCACAATGGCTTTTTACAGTCCGATTCGGACTCCAATTCAAATGGAGCCGGAGTCTAAATCGGACTCGATGTAGTGTGAACACTTCTGTGTAGTATTAAAATCAGAGTCGGGCTCTGTAAAACAGCGAAAAGCGAGAAGATAAAAAATACATACTGTGCAGGTTGTTAACAGCCAACCAATAACTGCCCAGCGTGGTATGATATCAGAGGACAGAATCTCGTTTGAGGGATGTATCACAGCACATATGTAACGTATCAGATCACAGCGTAGGGACTGACTCTCAGGGGTGGATAAATACTGTCTCTGAAACCAATCCTGATACCTCTTCTGCTGTCCAAATCTGACCTAAGGTACAGACATCAAAAAAGTAATGTTCAATACATAATTTGCAAGTAAACAGTAATCGTTATGCAATAGTTTCAGAGTAAATTGACGAAATATTGTCGCAAAACTACCTTTGACATAAGAAAGCCCAGCTTGTTTTCCATGTCGGGAGTTAACTGACTAGCTATTAATCGTCTGGAAGTCCTCATTTGCATCAATTGGTGAATTCCTGTAGGTCAATAAAACCATCATGAAATTACTGGTGATCAGTGGTTACAAAGAAACATTAAATAAAAGGCTTGATAAATGCATCAACTACCTGTAAATGTTGGACTCAATGTGTTGGGGTTGTGAAGAATGTCTTTCCACAATTTTTCTACTTCTGGTATTCTGGCGACCGCTTGCAACAATCTGATCAGATCCCGACCAATGGTCATACAATCTGTCCACTGAAAGTCAATGACAGAAATTATCAGCGCTCTGCTATTCAAAAGAAACTACTTTGACACATTATTCAACCTAATATAGTTAAATTCATTTTCAATGATTTTATCAAGTAAAATCCGGGGATAAAATCTTCTTTGAAAGAAATTAAAAGTTTCATACCCTTTCTCTCAGAGCAGCCACGCAGAAGTCGACTTCTTTTTGTCTCAGTGCATGGTACGGTGTGGCCTGATGGTCGATAATCAATCGCAGATAACTGTACACAGCTGTAGCCAGCAACTGCTGAAATTTATCTAACCAGGGCCTGTAAATGTTCACATCAATCTGATTACAAACCCTAGAACGATTCGGGGTGGTAACTGAAAGGAGCCTGGGTCTTTCTATGAATCTATCTCTCTGAAGGTAATGTAATTTATATCACAAGACACTAAGTGTCGGTCTGTCAAATGAAAAATATGTCGGAAACTCTTTTTAAGATTTGCTTTAAGATTTATTTTCCAGCAAGACTATATGAAGTTTTAATGTTTGTTGAAACCTTGTGATCAACTGTTGCGCGAACGAGATCGATGTACACACCTGTGTTCCATTAATATATCGAGCATGCTTTCTGTTAACCAGATATTCTTCTGACTGACGTCGCCACCCGCTATTTGACGCAGCAATGAATGACACACACTGTCTGCACCTGGAGCTGCATTTTTAACTAATTCCCTGCACAACCACAATATCTGCAAACACATAAATTGCATAACAGTAAAATACATCACTCCACATTAGTTCGCAACAAATTGTCACCAACAGTTAACACCAATTCTACTCCTGGCATCCTACTGCTTACTTTTAATGAAATGTTTTGAAAAATTTGTTTTCCTTACAGTACCTGTGCTCTTGGAATGTCCAGCAACTTTATCCATTTTTCATGTATCAGCTGGTTTGTTCTTGTTAAAATTGTTGTCATACTATCCCTCGACAAAAGAGTCAAGTCTCGGTACCCCTGAAAAACAATTCTGATTCACAATTTCTTTTGTTTTCATTAAATAAGCAAGACTGTCTCCCATTGGGGGGGGGGGGGTGCATTGTCTTGTCATGATACCCCCCTGCCCCCAGAAAGGACCAGGACAGGATGTACCCTCGACCAGGGCAGGACTAGGACAGGACATACCCCTCCCACCCCCTAGCAGGACCTGGACAGGATGTACCCCACCACCTCCTGTGAACAGAATCATACACTCTGGTGAAAACATTACCTTCCCTCGTACTTGGAACGTGGTCGGTAAATATTTCAATCGTACAAAATATGCTATGGTTCTTCACTTGAATGGTATTCTATGTATTACCTTTGCAGCATTTTTGGGATCTGTGAGTATTTTGTACAAGCATCCGTGCTGTATTTCATCATGCTGTTGTGATCCTTTACTAATCTGAAAAGATTAATAAAGTTATTGGTGATAACAGTGGAATACCTGTTTGTTTAAGTCGTAATTTCCAGGGTGTCATACAGTACCTACTTACATGTTCATTTAACCTGTCGTTACTTTCTCTGTCCGACAAGCCAGCAGTCACTTGATTAAGAACACCAAAACTTCTTTCAAATCGCTAGAAATTAAACAGATTATTTTCTTTAACCCAAATACTTGATTGAAAAATCTGGAGAAATCGCTACAGAAGTGCCATTTAACTCTACTTTGTAATAATCAACATTGTTGAAACCAAATGTAAAAGGACTTGTGAAAATTTAACGACGTTGTCCCTTTTTTGCATGTGTAGATTTGCAAACAAATGGACACGTGCAGTTGTTTACATCCTACATGCAAAACGTCTTGACCCGTATCCAGGCGCGCGTTTTCATCACAATTGTATCAAATCTAAATATTACCTCGTCTAAATCATCTTTTGCTTCAAGGACATTGTAGATGAAAAGTTTAGATTGCTGTATTTTTGTCTGATCCATGACTGTGACAAAGAAACCTTCAAAACAAGGAAGTTAAACCTAAACTTTAACACTCCCCGCAAAGCCTGCCGCCATTTTTGCGGAATTATACATTATAGGTTGGTGAAAGGGTCAGTTAGTACCCTTCACTTTTCATTCCACATGGTCCACATTCATTTCAAAGGATAATGAATCAGATGACATGAACAGAAAAAAAGTTGTACTGTGATGTAATGAAGGTAATCGCCCAAATAAATTTTGTGAATCTTTGCCCGTGGGTCAAGTGCAGAGGTGTCCCCAGGCCTGATTAGTGTCCCTTTTTTTTGGGGTTAGACTTGTCAAATTTTTTTAGTTCATCCCAAATTCTCACCAGATGTCAGCACCAAAAGTTGCCCTCCCCCCATGACAAAGGGAATTTGGGTTTTAGGAAGTTTTAGACCAACCCCACCCCCCAGACATAGGCAGCAGATTTGGACTCAGCATTAAAAGTTGATCACCAACCAACCCCCCACCCCCACTGGACATAGGAAAATTTGGTTTTCAGCAGAATTGGCAGATTTTGACTCAGGAGAGACATGGATGCAACATGAGGAGAATAATATTTGGCCTCATGGTTCAATTTTCTAGTTTACAAAATGTGTGGCATAAAACTTTGTGACCAGCTACACTGCTGTTCATGAAGTCAGTGGCCACTAGCCTAAATATACTTAAGCTGTGGGCATTATATCTCAAACTGAATGGCACAGAGCCCTTGTATTCATAAATCACACTGTATGCAGTATGTATGTGTTTAATGTGTTCATTTAACTTCTTGCAATGTTGACATTGCAATTTTATTATTGGAATTATATTTGCAATGGTATTTCATGTAGCTGTTGGATGCACAAACAGATTTTTTTTAAAAAGCATCTCCAAAACTGAAGGCAGAGAAAGCAGAGGGAAAAGGAATTGGTCAAAAATGCATATCATCGTCCTCTGGAGCACAACTTAGGAGGGACCTTGGCACAAGAAATATTCAAGAATCAACCGAAAAATGCAGCAGCAACATAAAACAAGAAGCCAAGAGGCTTTATGCATAGCTGTTGTTTTTTGTTTTTTTTAGATGTTTCAATGAGTTTTATTATATTTTTGTAAAAGTTCAACTTCTATGGCTTTTACATAGCATTGGCCCCTTGCCTTAATATTATATAGATCTAAGTG
>JBCAUG010710205.1:0-13320 GCA_038406175.1 Haplosyllis leylae
CAGTGGTAGTTTATTGTAGTACTTCTTGTGGTAGTTACAGGTTCATCATAAGATCATAAAAACATGCCTGGTAAGGCTAGTGAGTACCTTAAGTATCGGGTATGCCTGCGGGTGGCGTGCCCTGGTGGAGGGTGCTCAATGGGTAGGTCACTCAACCATGACTATGGTCCACTTCGGTCACTTAGTGTGATCGGGACTTATGGATACTCAGTAATTAATTATTGATTGCGTGGGTCATTTAGTACATTCATATTCTGGCTATGACAATAGTGTAATTCACCTAGAAGAAATCATAACCTACTAATGAGACCATATTAAACCCATACTTTGCATAATAATACAAAGTAAATGACATTACAATTATGTTGAACATAGAAGTTGGTACTGCATTGTAATTCTCAGCATTTATTTACCTCATTGATTACACCATACCACATGCACATCAGTGTGTTCTCATCATATTATCTCTCTTCCTGATGCAGTATGAATTCACAGAAATGTAGTTTAGCATCCACCATACCTCTGAACCCAAGAGCTGAGTACATGGTGCTTCCAGTAACAAAAGCCATTTTTTTGCAATTTCTCCATTCCATACTCCCTTGTTTGATGACACTGTGACCCATATCCAGTAAGGTGAATTTCCTCAAATTGTAGACATCGTGTAGAATGTTAATATTTGGATGAGCATGCAGTCTACAGATGCCCTCAAGTTGCATCAGGTCATTTGTTTTGAGAAGGTGAGAGCTAATCAAGCATAGTTGACCCATTGTGTGCTTACATTTCTTTATCCATAGATAACTTAAGTATAGATATATCTTCAACTTACTAATGGGAAATTGTAGTTCCTGTTTCTCTTTGGCACTGTTTGATTTCTTCACACAAGCTTCATAGTGTACAAGTAATTTCTTTTGTGTTTGTTGTTTAATCTGTACTGATTGCAGGCACTTACAAGTGATGTGAAAACATCTCATGATGCGGTCATACAAAGTTTCTCTTGACATATCCTCAGCATCAGTAATGAAATGATCACAGAAATTGCAATCATTTTCCAGGGTATGCTTTAGCATCTGCACATTTTGCTCTTCATAACTGAAAAGCTGCACATCCCCACAAAAGTCATCCTCCAAGCCTCTGGCTACTTTCTTAGAGTCCACCATCAGAACAAGGTCTGTTTGATTTGATATTAATTTTAACCCTTCAGGAATTAAGCCTGGTTTGATGATTTTGGGGAAGTGTTTTCTTACTGCTACTAAATGTCTCTGGTGTGGAACAGCAACATTTATTTGACTTTTTTGTGGGGGATATTTGCCTTTAGTCATGTCATTGCATATAACTTGGCCGAAGTTCTTCTCACCACTGCACATATTTAGGAAGGATGTGCCAAATAGCTTTTGGCATACAACATACCATTTCTTAGTAATGTCATTGTATGTCATAATGGTAGTGGATTGCAGGGTTTGCCAATAGGCACGCTCCAAACCAAATAACACAGCAATGTTTTTGAACAAAAGTTGTACAGATGCAAGCTCCTGGAAGTGAGCTACATAATGGGCAAGCAATTCCTTGTCAAATAGTTTGTCCACCAACATGGTAATCATGCTGGGTTCGGAGAGGATTTTAATTACTTTATCTTTAAGAGATTCGCATTGAACATCCTCAATTTCACTGTTTGACAATCCAGGTGGTACTGAATTACATAGTTTAGACCCTTCAACTATAATGGCTGCATGTACCACATTCTGTTCACCACTGGTGGCACACTCAGTGTCTGTATTACTGTCTGAAGATCGCACTGTCCATGTAGACATTTTGCTCAATTTACATGGTATATTTCCATGTCCATCATCAGCCTTTTGTTTGGAACATTCACATTTCTTTTCTCGTGCAATATTTTTGCTTCTATACAAACTTAACTGTAATTTACAACCCATATCGAAATTCAACACACCAAAGAACAGTATGCAAAAATAATATTAATTACATGTACCTGACTGGCTGCCATGAATAGTCATATGTAGTGACTAAATTCGCAGTAAACACCTAATTTACATATCAATTATGTTTAGATTAAAGTGGTACTGATTTGCTTCAATTAATCAGAACTTTATTGGCATTGACCTTTGTCAGCCTAATTACAGTTTTTCCTCTTTTTGAGAATATTACATGATACAGTAAATGTTTCTTGTCCTCTAACACAATTCATTATTTTTTGTTCAATCTTTATTAGGAGATGGTACTGAATTGCTTCCTGTAATCAATTTATTTATCCACTTTCACATAAAGCATGTCCTTGCAATTAATTGTGACTAGTTGTAATGGTCCACAGAGAAAAACACTGATTTATTTAACCTGTCAAGTAATGTTTAATTTAAATATATGAACAGAAAGCATAAATTTATCTCCACTGATTGCATTAGCTCACTTGAAGGTGAAGTTCCTTTAAATAGGTCTATTGCCATATTTCTTCACTTTGTAATTCTTTTCTTTGTAGTCATTTACCATTGTGTAAATGGATGATTACTAGTCAGAACTTCATTTAGTCATTGGCAACTAATCAGAACTGTGACAATGTTATCTAATTAGTCCAGGTCCTATCAGCTAATTAGCTTTCTCTCTCCATGCTGTGGTGGTCATGATAAATAAAATGTAACTACATCATGATGTTGTGCTCCAGCATTAGGACTCAGCTACTTAAGCTAGGCAACTTGTATGCTAAGCCCAGTGTAACATTTTCATTCACCCCTCCTTTTCATATGCCCCCCCAATGTGATGGTTAACCAGATTGCATGACTGACTGTAAAAGTTTCATGACTGACTGTAAGTTTTTACAGTCAGTCACAAAATTTTTACAGTTGGCCATGAAACTTTTACATAGGGTTTACACACAACAGCAACTGTAAGTTTCATGACCAACTGTAAAAACTTACAGTCAGTCATGAAACTTTAACAGTCAGTCATGCAATCCAGTTAACCATCACAAAGTGCAATTAACCATCACAGGGGGGAGGGGTGATTGAAATCAACATTCATACGCCCCTGGGGGTGAATGAAAACAGAATTTCTGATTTTGTACGCCCCCCAGGGCATATGAATGGGGGGGGGGGTGACTGAAAAGATTTCACCGGTGGTGCCAGGAACCCTGTTGTGAAGCTCTGCTTACAGTTAAATACCCTCTATGCTTTACTGTTATTGGTCATTGTGTAATTGTGGGTTGGTATCTTTAAGCTGCCATTTAGTCAGTGCTTAGTTAGATATAGTCTTATGTAAAAGAGGGAATGCAGTTTCCCTCTTGTGTATTATAGGTCTCTTATTTAAGGTAATCATTTATCGTATTACCTTGCAACAAGCTAATTCACCAAATCTGCAATCCAGGGAATTAAATTGGTCCTAATTCAAAAGAAATCTAATGTGATCAAAAGTATGAAACGTCAAAGTGCATGATTCAATTCAAAATAAAGGAAAACATGTTATCAGATGGTAATGTGTCCCTCCCCCACTTTTCTTTCACATTCTATGTACAACCCCCCCCCCCCCGGACATCCCTAACTAAGTGTAAAAGTAGACTATAGTAGATTTAGCCTTTTCACGATTTTAGTCTTCATGTACATTGCATGATGTTGGTCTAAGTTCAAGGAGATTGATCTTTCATGTGTTTTTGGCATTTTGACGAATCCTAAATGAAAACAAGAGTGTGAAAGGAAAATGTTGGAAACGGTTCTTAGTGCTTTGTACGCGTGGATCCATTGGTTCTTTTACCTACAAGAGAGTGCTTATTGGAAATTGTTTATAATAAAATGATAACAAACTGAACCTTTTTCACCGACGAAGATATGTGAAACATGAGAACCTCTCTATCAACATTTGTGATGAGTACTGGAAAAACCGGCGGAGGCAAGGCGGCATGCATAAATGTGAGAACTCTCTCCTCCTGCAGCAAGTCGGCTCAGGTTAACAGCAAAGAACTGTAGAGAACTAAGTACAAAATAGCTGTAAAATCTGACACTGAAAAGTGCAGCTAAATCTACCTCGGCATCCCACAAATCTCGCCACTGCTTTGATTAAATCCTACTTCACACCGTAGGAAGAATATCCAATTCTGACTGAGGGTGTAGTCATCTCTCAATTTTGATTTGAGTTTACCGTGGTAGCCTAAGGGAAGTTGTTCTTTGGAAGCATAGGGCAAAATTGAGGACATTTGTTAAGAAAATGATATTGCAAAAATCTACTTCTTAATAAATAGATCCAAACTACATTTTAGTTTTTATAGTATATGTGGAGATGGCTCAGATATTCACAGATTTGTCCACAGGAAGTAAACAAATAACATATTATTGTTGCCTTTTTCAATTTTTTTGTTTACTTCCTGTGGGGAAATCGGTAAATATCTGAGCCATCCCCCAGATGTAGTGTAAAACTAAAACATAGTGCCGATCTATCCATTATGAAGTATATTTCTGCAATGTCATTTTCTTGACTAATGTTCTCAATTTTACCCCATACTTCCAATCATCTATTTCTCATAGATCTCCATTGAAACATCAAATCAGAATTGATTTGCACCTTCGAAAACAGTCAGAAATGGATGCTCTTCTTGCAGGGTGTACTTGCTGAGAATGATCTCCCCCACCCGAGATGGACTTCTGCGGCCAACAAAGTGATTTCCATCTCTCGCTTGTTTACGAACTAAAATGAAAAGATGGAGAATTAATTAAATATGAAAAATCACGCGAACAAGGAAAATGTTTCATTTTATGTGCAAATGACTGGAGGTAAAGATAGCTCTTTGTAAATCTTATGTACACTGAGTCCCGATTAGAACGAGTTCGGTTACAATGAGCACCGGCTACAACGAGCAATTTTTCCAATCTGAAATAAAAATTCCTGATTGACATCAATGTTGAAAAAGTATAGTTACAATGAGTACCACTTATAACGAGCAAGTTTTTGTGAATTAAGTTACTCGTTGCAAGCGGGACCCAGTGTAATTTTGGACATTAGAAACCAGAAACTTTTGACTTTATAAATTCTTTCAGTGAAAAGTTTCTATTATTCAACGTCACAGAATGACTCGTGATTAAAAGACACAATCTGGAGAAATAACTATAGAAAATCACCTGCATTTGCCGGGAAATTTTCCAGTTTTCTCTTGTGTGTTGCAACAATATCTTTAGCTGACTTTAATATCTCAACAATCCAAAAACGAAAAGGCAAAAAGCACAACTCCAGACATGTCACGTTTCACTTTATTTGATAGCCGTGAACATTACAACTTTAGAATAATGAAAAAAGAGATTTTATTTTAGCTTTTTTAATGCATCAAGAATTGTATACGTTTTTCAATGGTAATTAAATCGAGAACAATTGAATTTCCACAAAATCCTCTTTTTCTGAAGCAACCCAGTCAGCAATAGAATCCTTTATTGGGTTTCCTCGAAGTAGCTCTGTGGGGAATTTCAATAAAATACTTATGAATGTGCTTTCTTCCGAGAAATTTTGAGATATGAGGAAAAATTAAATCAAATGACCAGATTATTCTGTTCAAATTATGGTTGAGTATACAAGCAAGAGTTCAAACTTTGACATTTTATTTCTAAATATTATACAATCAATCAGACTGAACTTTCTACAAAGTCTCTTCAAGTCCGTCGGAACATATCGTCATTAATGCATACGAAATGCCATCTCAACTAAACTCTTCTAGAAAAGTGACCGAGATAGTTAAATATCAAAATGCTTTGATAAAATAAAAAATCAAATTGGTCATAATTTGTGGTCTGTTACAGGTAGAGTGGTTTAATACATTTCAAACAAATGATAACCTGGATAGAGTAACACTCTTTTGGCGGTATATGTTTCAGAAATTGCTTTTGACGAACAGAAACAGTAAATCAATTCTACATTGGTTAAGGTATGCGCAAATTGTCTCTCTAGTTTTTGAAAGCGGAATCATTCTTTGCTCGGGGTAACAGGGGACTCGAAGTGACCCACAGTAAAGGACTTTGATGCTTTTATCTGAGCTCAGGGTGGGGCCTTATTGGTCAGAAAGTCGGCGGTTTGAAGCTGAGCGCAACAAGTAGATGAAGCTGTTTCCCTTGAAACAGGAGAAACTAGTGTCCTTTCTTCTGCCACCAAACTCAACTGGTGTACTACATACAAGCTGTTTACTCCCCATTCGGGAATTAAGAACCCATTGTCACCATTCTGATGAAATCTTCTTCATTTTATGGATTATGCTACATTTGTCTCACTTTTTGGACAGTTATTTGGGCAAAAACTGGATACCATGGGTGAGTTGTGTTATTTTTCTATCGAATTCACCTTTTCTAAAATTCACTCTTGTCAAACACAACAAGAATGGATGGAAGAATTTACGAGTAATACGAATAATAACACGAACAAAGTCTCAACATCCTTAAGGAACAACAGACGAATCTGACATTGTTAACAATACAACAAGTTTAAATTGAATCTTTGCAATGGGTGTCTGTTGGTCAATTGTTTGAAATATTTCAATATGTTCGAGAAAAATTGGAAAAAATTTGATGATACCGAAATATTTATGTTAGCATGGAGAGGTACAACGTAGATGAAAGAAATATTGAAAAACTTAATAATTTCAGGGTTGGTTATTATTTTGAAATGTCTCAATATAGTTCAGATTTCCTGACTAATGTAAATAACAGTTCACGGGTGCCCATTGCAAAACTTCAGCCAGAATGTTCCTGCAGGGTGTAAAGTTACTTCAGTAAAGGAACATCAGCAATTTTAGACTAAAACGACAATAGCAGTCAATGGGTGGATTTTTTCAGGGATCTAAATTTTTGAATTGATTATGGACTGATGTTGCCAATTCATGGAGTACTCTTATGTCCAAATTCTTAGCTATAGACTGATCGTGAAGTTGGTTCCAGTCTTGTACAATTGCAATCGCTCCCAAACAAGAGTGGTTGAGTGAAATCACAAAAAGTCTGGACACATAATTCTGACATCTCACCAGTTATTCATACATGACCAAGTGATGTAATGTTGGCCTCTTGAATTTGTATAATCAATTGTGGTGCTTCTCAGAAAAGTAATGGCTTCTTAAATGTAACAGAGGTTACTAAAGGTCTTTGGAAAGAAAATTACACAGAAAAGTTGGATAAGATTTTGACCAAGATTTAAACCTGATTTTCGATTCTGTAAGCTCCTGTGTTCATTAAGTTTTCACGATGAGCAGTTCTGTCAGATCTGACAGACCTAGGAGTGATATTCTAATGTCCGCTTTTTGCTGAAATTAAATATTTATTGAAATTAACACATTCTAGCAGAGGTCAGCGACCTTAAATAACCTTTACAGATCTGTACCAATTAAATTGTGATAATTCCGAAAATTTACATCTTAAGTCTGTCAGACCTGGTAGATTTTGTAGTGAGAAACGCAAATAAAAAGATACTCTGTTTCGCATGCGGAAACCGAACCGTTACATTTGTCTATGCCTATTCTAGTTTTTCCTTTCTGTCAGATCTGACAGATCAAGAAGTGGATTTCTAATCCTTGCTATTGTACGTGTTAATTATTTGGTGAAGCACACACAATCTAGCAAGTAATAAAAATGTTACATAATTCTTACCTTCATAATTTAAATTGTGATAATTCTTGATAACTCAATTTCATTTATTTGACATTCCTAATCCCAACTTGAGTAAAGTTCAGAAAATCACTAAATTCGTATTGAAACTTCAGTCTATTCGTCGTTTAAAGAATTCATTCAGTTTAAATTCAAAACCTTACTTCGTTTTCTTAATTATATCATGTTGCCACATTTTATATTTTTAGTCAAACTAAAAACATCATGCCTTGACTTTATGTCACGAATTCTTTTTGAATTCAGTACAAAAGGAAGTCTTCCGAAATCTGAGATATCTGCAGAGTTACAACCAGTAATTAATGTTTAACTCCTAATCTGGAGATTTACAAGACATAAATTAGGGGGAAATTAGACCAGGTCCTTTCTGAACAAATTTTTGGGAAATTTGCCTTGAAACTTGAGCATCCCCGTTGTGCAAGCCAATCAAATAGGTGTTGTTAAAAGAGTTTTGGAAATGCAGTTTTCAGCTTATTTGTTTACAAACTCATTCAAATTTATTCTTCATGTAGATTTTAATCATAGAAATATCTGCTTTATTGAATTTTGTTGTTGGAATCAATTACTGTATTTCCGCAATCATGTATAAAAATGTTTGGAGCATTTTGGAAAACATTACAAGACTTCATCCAACTTAGTGTCAGTCAGAACTAAATGGCATATGCTGGCACTTTCTACACCAAAACAAATCTACAATGCGCAGACCAATTACTGGGAATATTCAACCAATCCCATTTCTAAAGACGCCGTACCCTCAAAATATTTTTTAAAAACTTCTCACAGACGACAGTTCTGACAAGTTTTCCATATTCTTTGTGAACTTTCCTCAGGTTGTTTTAGTTAATTAGAGATAATCATACCAGTTAGTAGGCTAAGGACAAGCATTTTTGAATGCAATATCATTCATTTACCAATTAAAGAGATGATCCTCATCTAAGTGGTCTTTAATACAGATGAAAATCATATTGAATAATTCTTATTAGAATGCAGTGAAAGTGTTCGGCATTATTTCTTTCACTTCTCTGATCTATTATTCACAGAGTTTGTGAACTTCCTAATCCATCCTGTGGCCTTTCAAAACTGAACAAAAACAACATTTGATGCCTTTTGTGCACAAAATGTTTTTATCAATGATTTTCTTAAAACACTTTTAAATTGCCTTCTTGCAGAAGAAGATGCGTCTGTCAATATAAAGACGGAAATATAATTAAATAATCTAATTTATAATTTAGTTAACCATTTTATCAGTAATAGGTAGATTATGAAGATGATGCTGCTTTGAAATTTTTTCTTTTTTTCGATGCACTACCCAGAAAATTGATCTTTTCCAATGTTTCACATCACTACTTTCCCACACACTTTGAGGGTTTTTTGAAGGGTGAGTGGCAAGTATGAAACTGAATTTTGTTGTTGGAAATGAGCCAATGAGTGATTGCGTGAAAATGACATAACGCTTTACGATTGGAAATAGACAAAAATTTTGTGAAAAAAGGAGTATTCGAACCTGCTATCTCTTGTGTGAGAAACCAGCCTGCTACCACTGCTCCAGGAAGATACTGGTAACAGAGGGGACCTTTAAATTAAACCTGATTCATACTTTCTGAGATGCCCTGAATTCATTGAGAGTTCTGCGCCATTTAGCAAAAACTCTAATGTGTCAGCGGGCGTTGAATAATTTGCTCATAAACAATTTGAAAAGAAATTTCTTTTCCTGTTTGCATACGGAGAAACTAGGACATGTGACGTAGACTGGCTGTTGTGAGATGTAGGTGACAGATGTTTTCTCTGCTACCGTCCGTGTGTTCCATGGAGTGTTGCGTCAACATCCTCTGTTTTCCCGAAAGCACATTAGCCAAAGTGGATTTTTGATATCGGTAAATCGTAGAATGTTCTTGTCCGATGTCAGTGTTTCCCAGATTGTTTTGAATTACAGTCGAGGAAAGTTTCACTTCAATAAAAAATTACCAGAAATTAGGCTATATGATAGAAAATGAATGTATTTGGCTCCATATTGACGACGGATCAATGTTTTATTAATAGTCCAAAAATATGATAATTGAATTTAACTATTGCCATATAAGAATAGAATTCAAGCATTTACAATTTCTCTCTTTAGCATTGGAGAAAAACGTGAAAATTTATGTCAAAAGCCCATTCATTTTCATATTTATCACACCGAAGAGTGTTAAGCAAACACTCTCCTTCTTATAAAGTAGAAATGCATTAGAGAAAGTAGATGATAATAACAAAATATTATTGAGTTGGCTCTATTAATGGCGCGTCACTCCTGGTCATGGAAAAGGTCACTCTTTGTCCGTTAAAAAGTTTTTCCCTTGGTCTGATGGTGAGGTTACTTCCCTCCTCTCCGCCCAATAAATGAGACATTGGTACCGATACACCACCCATGGGATAATAGTTGGGAACCTTCCTCCTACCCACCGAAAAGTAAGTAATCTTGCTAAATGCTTCATGCATGAAGGGTGGGTCATTCATTGAACAAACAAGGATGCTCTCTTCAATTGTGATCAGATTTCACAGTCTGGGTGAACATTGGCCGTGAAACTTTTTCTGTCAGTGGATCACTTTGAAACAATGAGTTGTGTTTTAAGGGAAGATTAACTCATGCTGACAAACTTTTAAGTGTCTGACATGAAGGCTTGAGCAAGGGTTTGGAAAAGTTATTCATTGAAGAGACTGAAATCTTTAACATTTGTGGAAACGATGAATATATATCAAGTTCACGTATTAACTTTCTTTGCAATAACGGATTACTTACTGGAATGGGGACCCTTCGGTGTCCAGATTCTGTAGCATTGTTATTGTTGTATCGGGATAAAACTCTGGACCTGCATGGGGTGGAGAAATGCATAATATCTGTGACACTGGTAATTATTTTTGGAGATGGCGATATATCTCTGACAGTTTGAGGCTGAGGCGTGAAATGTACCCCATTATCAAGGTATCAGTAATGTTGTAGACGTCCTCAAAATGTGAAATTGTCAATGTTTAATATTCAAACCAATAAACAAAAGAACAAAATTCTTTATGTTGGACCAAATGAGCGTTTTGGTGGATTTTCTAACTAATAGTGATTAAGAAAATGAAAAGTAAACCTTCAAGAAGTTCAGGCCATTCTACGGTGAAAAAAAACGGTAAAGCTCAAAAACTCACATACTAGAATTCACCCATTTCATTTTCAGAGGCGGTTTGTGTGGATGTGGTAAAATGAATATTGCGCATCCAGAAATAGCTGGCATTAAACCATAGCTAGATTTATCAAATATTTTCACTTAAAGACTTGGAGATTAAAGTTGTAAGGATCTGTCTCTCCGTGTGATCATCCGTCATGCTTTGTTAGTTCTTGGGTTGTCAGTCTATCCTCCAACGAAATTGGAGCTTTTAAAGACAAACATTTTGAGCATGACACAACCTTCGTGTTTTTTGTCTTGAAAATGTTAAATAAATATCACTTTGCATTGTTATAATATGCATGTGCATTTTTTCTCTCAGAAATTAGGAGGTTAACTCTCCGCTTTATGATTGGTCACCCTTATAAAATCCTAAATTCGAACCTGCTACGATAGTCCTCGCTATAGCTCTGCTAGCGCGGACAATATAGTGTTGGCCAGAGTATCTGTGGACGGCATAAAATTAAGAATAAGTCGCCATCGTCTTTCCCCCTCCAAAAAAACAAAACCTGGAAATTTGGAATTTGGGAAGTTTTCGACTCTGTTTTCTTTGACTTAGGGATTGAGCTCTAGTTCGGTAACGCCTCGTTTAATTTAGCGTGTCCTAACGATTTTAAATTTTAGACCACGTGAAACTCACGGTACAACATGTTTTCAAACGGAACTGCAGGACGTTCAAGAATTGTGGACTGTTTTCAAAGTCCGAGCAGATTTGTTTTTAATCATTGCAAAGTACTCATTGCATTGGACAACAAAGCACATTCGATGGTTACCAAGATGCCTTTTATGATAATTTATGATAATGATTTACTTAGAATAATAATATTGTGCAATAATTTGTATTTTGTAATATTCACAGCTTTGAAACAGCACCGCCTGTTACAAAAAACCTCACAGGCACCCTTTGTATTGCAAAATTCAAATGTAGCTCAGACCACATTACTACAAAATGCGATTACACAGTACTATCACTCTAGGCACTCTGGGTTAGTGTTTTGGGTATTTATTTCTATTTGCAAATACAATTTATCATTAAAAGGTAAATCTAAAGACCAAAAACATGTGCATCTCTGTTGTGAAACTACATTCAAGTGGGCAGGTCGGGAACTTATGTAAGGCCTCCGAGTGGAGCAGCAAACAAAAGATGTCATCTCCAGACCATCATGGTCGCGCTCATTGACCAGAATGAACTGCATCAGTGCATGACTTTTCTGTGTTTGGAGACTAGTCTGCCAATGTAGAGAAGTCATGACACCTTATGTCTCAGCATATGAGCCGAAAACTGGTGTCTTGGAATCAGTACTGCCACTACCGATTCCGGGCATTGCATCGTTGCCTGGCCCACAACCACGGAAGGCCCTCTGACGTGGTTACACTTAATTCTCAGTTTGTTAATGTATCAGAAATCAAATCAGTTGTTTCAATACAGACATTTGCAGTGATACATCGCTGAGACCTACTGCACATAATGGTTGTGATTTGTCATAAATTATTAAAATATTAATTGGCACGACATTTGTATTTAATGTGTTTTTATGAAAACGGTTTTTGTCATTTCTATGTGTTCCGAACTACGTTTGAATTTTTCCAGTGTAATGGATGCTGCCTTCAATAAGCATTGCCCATTACTTATTAGAAAAGCTGTGGATATGACAGTCAATCCTCAGTAAATTGGAACTTTATAAAAAAAATCGTGTGATGTGATTGTAAATTTCGGTTGGATTGAAGGCTACCGGTGGGGATGAAATATCAGCAATCAGTAACTTCTGCGGTCTGAGAATTGTTTCCATTGACAGTACCGTCAATGGCGAGCGCCCAGGGGACTATCTGCTTGTATTGTAATCTTCTACAATGTTGTTCATCAAGTATGTAATATTTCTTATGTCTGTAGATGTCATACGAAATTTGTGGCTCCGTCTTCGTGTATTTTCTCTGGACTATCATTGATCCAGATTTACATGGAGTTGTCTTCTTACAGGCCATTCACAGTTGAGTGGATGACACATCTAACAGCAATTGTCAAGAATTGGAGGGAACACCACCATGTTGTCTTATTAGCTCGGTCCTTCTTTGCTAATAAGCTATAGATTCTATTTCTCCATACTCATGCAGTAAATTAATAACTAATTGCATCTGGCTTCAGTTGGCACCCTGGTATCGGGACTTTACTACTTAAGCTAGGCAGTGTGCAGTCTGGAACCCTTGTACAGTTTACACTCCAGTGTTAAGTTATAGTTAAACAACTAGCAGGAATCTTTTCAACGAAAAAAATTTGTTCGAGGGCCTTTAGGCCTGAGAATAAATTATTTTGTTGAAAAGATGATCTGCGTGTTGTTTAACTGATTTAAAAACTTTAGACACCTTGAGCAACTATGGACTAGTAGCCTACAAAATTTTCTTCTCTTGGCCTAACCTTTTGTTCTATTATTCAGTGATTAATGTTCAGAATCGCTCACCACTGAATAGGAGTGTTAAGGGGCTCCTTACTCATAGGAGTGTATTGA
>JBCAUG010710216.1:0-13319 GCA_038406175.1 Haplosyllis leylae
TCACTTGGTTTTTCTGTCCACGGTGGGGAGGGGGGGGGGGGTGAAGAGGTACCCCAGAACAGAACAGATGGGGGTCCAGGGGTAACAAAAATCTCTGTGTCCGGAGTGTGCTTGGCGCACTAACTCGAGGTGTGCTTTGATCCAGGTGTTACAGAAGTCACTGTGTTGTGAGTATCCACGAGGCACGGGGGAGGCGGTCAAGGGTTCTAGGGGGCCCAAGGATACGGGGGGGGGGTCAGGGGCTGCAAGGTGTCAAGTGGTACCCTGGGATTCTGAGACCAAATTTGAAAATCTATACCTTGTTTGAAAGTTCTTGACCTGTGGATTCAGAAATGGGACTCAGGAAGTTAAATACTGAAAAAGTCCTCTTAGGATAGCTGCCGGTCTATCCAAAATGCAATGTCATTCTAGATCTGTGAAAATTTATGCACACCTTGCTCCGTGCAAATATTGTTTTTAATTCAAATACAGACATCTGTGTGAATGTAATTCAGAACAAATAAATATCTAATCCAAACATTCTACAAAAAGTGATGTCATTCTGTGCAATACTGTTGTTATGTGACATTGTAACGGTTGTTTTGATGTACGAGCTAACAATGTGTAGAATACGTTGACGACGCTATTTTTTTTTAATATTAATCTATTGCAGGTGAATACAGTGGAATCAGACATAACTAGGTTATCGTCGCTTTATACTGTTGCGGAATGCGAGTTCTTCAAAAAGCTGGTAGGTATAGTACTGACGAAGATAATTGGTCCTTCTGTGTATGTGTGGTGTCAAGTATGTGTGTAAGATGAACAGAAAATATCATTTATTTCAGTGCTTTAGACTTGTCTAGCTTTGTCGACAGTTATTGTACGCATTTGCAGATTGAAAATATAGTGGAATCCTACAATGGGTCATTATCCTCGAGTGATGCGCTCAACCTTGTAACCAGCCTCCCAGAAGGAGTTAAAATGACGATCAGTGAGGCAGAGAATCTAGTCAAGAGGATGAAGGACGACAAATGGTTATTAGAATCAGTGAGTCGATATTCTTCATAGGATGCAATGAATTATAAATGCGGTTCAATGGGGGATGAGGATTTTCCGTCTAGGGGCAAGGGGAAGTCCTATTTTTTTCCTGAGCGACTCTCCTTTCAATCTATAATTGCAATTCTTAAGCCGTTGTACTTTTTAGGATGGCCAGATATCTTTGTCAACCCGTACTATATTGGAGATGGAGGGATACATACGAGAACAACATTCTGACAGTGCATTAAACTGCGAAATGTGCAAAAAGCTGTGTCTGAAGGTTTGCAATTTTTTCTTCTGACTTTCATCGCAAGAAGATTCAGGACTTTTAGAGGCGAAAATCTTAGGTTTCTCTTTTTAAATGGCAAGAAAATCTTATGAGTTATTAATAAAGTAAAACTCTTAATTATAATTAAGCCTTACCCTCCCATTTTAAACTAATACGACAAAAATATCGAGGTGAAATATGCGTATTTAAACATCAGTAGTTTATAGTTTACAGATAAAAAAGCAACTAAATAAAAGTATCGATAATCCAGACCCCCTTCTGTTATCATCAGGGTCAAAACTGTAGCAGTTGTGACGTGAAGTTACACTTCCATTGTGCAAAGACGTTATTTAAGAATCAGCCAAGACCATCATGTCCAAATAAGAAGTGCGGTAGCGAATGGCAATATGCCTTACCCGAGAGACCAAGAGGTTAGGCTTGATTCTGTATTTTGCACATTTTAACGGTCCCCAACGCTGCTGCTGCTGAATCGTTACATTTATGCATGTCAGTGTGCATTTTTCTAGGGACAATGTCATGAGAAAGCCACCTTAGTATTCCGATTTGGCAAACTCGTTGGACACGGTGTCCATGTCATTAATGTAGCACCTTTAACATTTCGTTCACAGACGGAAATATGTCGCAATCAGCTACAGGATCAGGAGGCAGCCCCATGGAGGAGGATGGTCAAACACAGCGCTCACGTAGGAGATAGTTACATATGATAACAAAAGGTGTCGCTCAGGGTAAAGAGCTAAACTGACTTTCAAGTTCTGGATTTAGCCATTAACTTCAGAATCAGACTATTTGATGTTTTCATTTTATTCGAGAATTTCAAGTCTTGGATGAGAACGTGCTACTGTAAAACCTTCGTTTAGTTATCGACGGATTCAGCCTATTGATTTACATCACCCAGTACTATGAATAGTTCTGTGTTAGTCAAGTGACGGATTAGGGGTATTAGTTCTACATGTAGTTCAGATTAAAGAGAGCTGAAACACTGAATGTTTTTCATTTTCTCATTTTATTTTAATTCCCCAGCAAAAAGGGTCACATTAGTAGTAACCCGAAACAGCAAACTATGTTTTAAAATGTAGAACATTTACCCGACCAATTTTTTCTTAGGTATGGCTGCGAAAAAAGCGCCCAAAGAAGATGCATGTCTCAAAATTCCAGTTGTTACATTAGAAACAACACATTTTCAACACATGCTACATAAGTTAGTTTTTATTACTTGAAATAAATAATTTATATGCACCAGAAAGTTTTATCGTTTTGAATAACTGATGTTTGAGACCCGTCATACAAATGAAACACAATCAGATGAATAACGTTTATGTGCGAATTTGGGATCAATACACTGGCACTACACTGGGTCCCGCTGATAACGAGCAAATAGATGCAAAGAAAACTGCTCGTTGTAGGATGCTTGTAGTAACCAAACTTTTTAACATTGTTGTCAATGATTTTGATGCAAAGAAATCTACTCGTGTACTGCACCCTAAAGTAGTTGTAGTATGTACATTTCTTCCGTAAAGATACGAAAATGTTGCCTTGTCCTGGTCACTAAAATACATCCCAAATGCAGAACCCTGCCCAGCATATGTACACTTAGTATCTTCAATTGCTAATTAATTTGCGGACCCTGCTTCACGAATTGGGGCGAATATGGCTAGCACAGCTAGCAAATATCCGATATATATATTTCTAACTTAAAACTGAACGAGTTACTTTTAATAAAATGTGTAGTATACTTACACAAAATTAGTATACTTAGATAAATATGCAGATGGACATACTTGTTGACATATTTTAGTGTCTAATTTCCATTTTAAAAATATGAAAAACAATACAATTCATGCAGTATGAATAAAATGTCAATAAAAATCAATGAGGAAAATAGGTTTGCAATATCAAAATATGTAAACTTAACACAGCTTATGTTCTGTGTTTTCCATATTGTGATAAAATTATAAAATCTATAGTACACATCAAATGCATTACAAATACTATTTTACATCATTTTCATAGTCCTCTGTGAGAATTATCCTCCTTGAACAGAATGCATTTAAGGCAGAGACTTCTCAATGTGGTTCTGTAGTTCGTGAAGAATCCACTTGTATCAAGTGTTTCGAAACATCAACTACTAATAACTGGATCTGTGGTACTCAGTAAATGGGTCGTTTCATCCGGGGTGGATGGTACCGATAGAGAATCTTCTACTATTGTGGGAACACGTTGAGGTCTGAAAAAGCGAATTATTAAATAAGAAACCAGGTGTTGTGATTCGAGTCACATTGTATATAAATTGCTTGACAGGAGACCATTTGAAAATGACGTCGTCAAGGTTGATGGACGACTTTCGCGAGTTTATGAGCAAATCTGGAGTGCGAGATTAATTCATTTGCCATGAAAGCAAAATTTTGCGTATTTCCCCAACCTCAATGAATAAAACTAACCTTTCAAATATCCGTCCGAAACAGCTGAAATAACTTAAGATTGATGGTGACTGCGCTTCTTGATCATCTGACATGTACAACGGAGAATTTGGTCCATCCTGACATTCTTCTATGAACTCAAACAGACCACTCTTTGGAAAGCCATGTTCATAATAGTACTGCAAGTGTAAGATAGTGAAAGTAGATTATCGCCACGCGAAAATCACCGTTGAACACAAATGAAATAAACTTTAATGAGGATTTTTTCCCATAAATAGCAAAGGACACTCCTTGGTTTTGTTAAGTATCTTCAAATCATGAAAATTTTACCTTAATGGTTTCGTATGCATCCATAATGACGGATATGAAGACGCTAAGCACTACATAAATGAAGAGACTGATGAACAGGTAAAGATATATTCGACTATACCACCAGACGTAACTGTTCTGGTCACTGATGATTGAGAATGTGACAAACATGTCATCTCCGTTTACCAACGAGAACATGGCTTCCGACGCAGTAGATAGTCCACGAAACTAAACATACACAGGCACGTGAATAAACGTTTCATAAGGCCATGAACAGTATTAAAGTTTGCAAAACAATTTTTGTAGAAAGTGTAGTTCATACCTTGACATGGTATGGTCCCAGGACAAGCCACCCACAGAATAAGAATCCTAAATAAAGTATGCCAGCACACGCAAGGAATCTCAAAACATTCGGCAAAGCTCTTTTTAATGTTATCACCAATATCTAGAAAATACGCGCATTTTAATATTTCATTTTAAAGTGATTAGAAAGTGTGTAAATTACACCGATATCTTATACTTGTCAATGAAAAAAATTAACGGTGCTCTTGTTTCATTATGAACTACCAGGTTGCCACTTTTCTGTTCAAAAATTTCATGGCCATTCTTTGGCATGGGTGAGTTCTCCAAAATTCCCTTACATTTTCTACAGTTCTCTTGTGTAGAAACTTATATCACTACGTTTTCCCCGTCGGGTGGCAACTCTGATAATACATTTTCCACAGATATGAAAGTTACTTATTTTATTGTCTATCGAATGGGGGTGGGAAGGGGTTGGGGGGGGGGTGTCACATCGAGATAAACATTGTTTCACTTTAAATAAGGTATCTTAAAATACATACATTGTATTTCTCAAAGAAGCTGAGATATCTCACAACGCCGAACCACACTAGCAGTGCTCCCGTTCCTAACGTCACAGCACATGTGTCATACCTATGCTCAAACTAAAATAAATTTATGGAAGTGATAAGAAACTGTTTTACATAAGGCGAGCATGGACTTTGATTAAATATTACTGAAAAAATTACCTTGTTTTCGATTAGGATTTTGAGAATTGATCCCACAATTGTCAATATGTCGTTAATGAAGATCATCACATACCACAAGTCAACGAACTCCATCTTATCTGACATATCTAGATCCTTATTAAGATGTTCTTTGAAAAACTGGCATGCTTCCTGCAAAAGTTGTGGTTTATTCAGACAGAACTTTAACGGGTCCTGTTCCGCGACCGGGACAAATTGGCCCACAGAAAGTGAAAGTTTTCACACTACAAATTTAACTGTACCCGTACCGAGACTTTGGCATTGAATTTGCCCCACTCCCGGTATAGGTCCCGTTCAAGTTCCGTATGAATCGATCATTAGTATTTTTACTTGTTCAATACTTAAATTTTCTAATGTATTCAGTATTCGCTCGCATGTTATTTGTCAGCTTTACCTTGCGCAGTTTTTGGCCTCTAATAAGTGATCTGCTGGTCAGTAGAAGTGATATCACACTGATAAATATCACCAAGAAGTCGAAGACTGATGACAGTGCCGTTAATAGATTGCTGTCACCTGAAGACGATAGTTGAAAGTTATCATATTACAGTCTAAAGCACATTTTTATATCAATAATACCTATTAACATAAACCAGTCAATTTAACTTCCCTGATAAGGTCAAACCACTTACTATCGAAGAATATATGACCATGACATTCAAGCGGCGTTTCCTCTGCATTCAGGGTTACGAGCATTTGCCCGTTGTGTTCTTTGTTGTCGTAAGTTACCTGAGGGTGATAAATACATCAGTACAATGTTAACAAATATCTTAATAAATTATTATTATTATTATATTATTATTATTATTTTTAAAACTACGAAACACCTACATCAACAATCTATCGCATACTCACTGAATAAGTTAGCTAGTATTTGGTATTCAACATAATAAAACAGTATCATTACTAAGTTGTAAATGTCTCCTCAAAATATTAAAAAATATCACGATAAATCACAAAAGCGATCACAATAATTTGAAAATATATTCTTACGGTGATATCAAACTGGAAACAATCTGGCAGATTTGTTTTCGACAAATCCTTCAAGTGAACAGTTTTCACAGCCATCAACACTTCGATACGTATCACGCTAAAATGAACATTAAGATGAATATTTCCAAATACTTCACACAACAGATAATCTCTAATGAATAATTCAAATGTTAGCGATTTGATCAGGTTGAAAGTAAATTTTAATTGAGAAGTTGGTGTATTCTGATAAGTTAGACATAGTTTTGATGTCCACAAAAGATTATCACAGGCCTTATACGCCCATTTCGTGAAATAAAAAAACAAAAAAAAAAAACGTAAAATCACCAAAAAAAAGCACTTTTTTGAAGGAAAAAAAAACACTTTTTAATGGGATTTTTAAATATAAATTTACTTTTTTCAAATGGTTATTGTAAAATATTCTTAATTTAGTGATTATTTTTGTATATTTTTTTATCATATCCAGTCATTTTTTGAGTATATTTTTATCATATCCAAAGATACATATGGACATATGTAGGAGTAAACTTTATGCCGAGTGAAGCGAGGCAGAACATTTTTTCCAAGAAGACTCCAAAAAAAAATTCACTTCTTTGTGTCCAAAACCTTCAGAATAGTGGTGTTTTCCTGAAAAAATAGGAGGCTCAACAGAAAAAAAAACCACATTTTTGCCAAAAAAAGCACTTTCTGAATATTTCTGCCAAAAAAAAAGCAATGATGATGAAAAAAAACGCAAATGTGCTTTTCAAAAGTACTCTCTATAAGGCCTGTTATAATTTCTTAGGAGTTTCAACACTTTATGCACATTTCATAGTATCAAGTTTGTACTCTGCGAACAAAATATTGATAAAGGGCATCAGAGCATAGGCAAAAGCGGCAAAAGATCATAAATATATCTTAACCTGAGTCCATTTCTTTCAATATATTAAGCTTCTCTCAACAAAAAAGATATACCTATCAAAGTTAATAGTGCTGTTCTTCTCATGTAAATATTGTTTAACATCAAAAACATCTTCGGTTCTTTTTGTAGTTTCGTTGTATTTCTCCACGGTTCCTAATTTCGTACATGCTGCACAAAAGACGATTTATTTCTGAATTATGAGGCAATAATATTAAATTGAACATATCCTTTAAGAATACGAGAAGCACTATTTCTAAAGACGATTTTCTAATTGTCTCTGACAGAACACAAATTCCTTGTAAAAATAGTTTTTTCTTATCTAACCCAACAATCAACAATAATGCTCAAGAAGAGTAAAGAATTATTTTCCTATCATTACAGCTGAGCCAAGAATATGTGAGGGATATAAACATTAAAAAACTTACTTCTAACAACACTTTTATCGTAAAAATACGTGGAGTTGTACGCGAATATTTTGCCCCTAGTGTAGTGCGTGTTGCAGAGAGTAACATTCCACTTGCTGTCGTCTGTATTGTTGAAGTGATATGTTCCAATAGCAAGTTCCTGTGTCGCGTTGTACTGCCAAAATAAATAACACTCTATTTCATATGTTTGTAAGTTAGCAAGTTTTGTTACCATCCGCGTATGCGGATAGGTAATAATTTCAGTCGGGTCTGTCTGTCTGTCTGTCTGTTCAGGCTATAACTTTTAAACTGCTATAGCTAGGAATTTCATTTTTGGTATACACATGTATCTTGACCATATCTAGGTCAAGTTTGAGTATCAAGATCAAGGTCATTGGGCCAAGGTCAAGGTCAAATTTAAAAATCACAAATTTTACCCAACCTTTACCTTTATATGCTTGTATTCATAAAAACTTACTTAAAAAGTCAAGGCCATTTAAAGGTCAAAGCCAATGATCACAGAATATCAAGGTCAAATGAAAAGCTATCAATTTTCTGTCTATTGTAAATGTTTTAGTGATCTATGTGCTACGCGGATTGTACACCTTCGACTGAAAGGCACTCTTGTTTGTAAGATTTCTGGGGCAGATCCAGAATTCCTCGAACATAGTAACCCTATAGTTTCCCAAGATTTCCTCAAATCCCTTCAAAATAATTTTAATTTGCAGAGGATTAATCGTTTAGTAAGTTCAATGTTCATAATTCCACAAATCGATGGATTTTCGTGAAAAAAAGTATCATCAATTTTTAATGTTTGTGGTAAAATACGTAGACTGTATTAACATTTCCTCCACAAAAGAATTATTCAAATAAAAAATTGTAAATGCAAATCTACATAACACATCTGTTCACACTTTTACGAACTATTAAATACATGTGAATAATAATTTATGACACCGAGCACAGCAAATTTAACCTTTTACAAATTTAGACTTCCGTATCTATGTCCGTGCCTGTAAAAAAGAAGCCGTGTTATATTTTGCGCATCTCAAATAAACTAAATATCCTGTCCAGCTTAATAGGAAAACTATTGTAAGAAATCCAAAATCGTGCTGATCATCGGCATGATGCAGATTTTTCACGGTAATTTCTTCAATCCCTCTAAAAATACTTGTCTATTTTTAAAACTTTGAATTTCTTATAAAAGGGAACGTAAATATCTGTCTGTTGAATAAATTAATCTATTATGTGAATAGTCACCCTGCTCGGACAACTTTATTCAGTCGCATGCTTTTTTTGGAAACATTGGCCAAAAATGGCCTGGATTTTCTTCTGATGGATAGACACGCATTAACAATAATTATCAAAAAAAATTGTTCAATCGTGTACTTGATGCATCAAAGACACCTAGAATAGCTTAAAGAGTTAAAATTGAATAGGATCATACAATTGACTTCGTATGCAAAAAAGTGACTCAAATTATTATTGAAGCGCAGCTGCTGGTGTCAAGTTTCATTATTCAAAAAAATTATGTCTAATCCTCATCTTTTAACACATGGAGCGCTGAGCTGTATTTACTACTGGTGGATCGAACGAAAATTAGCAATTTATGATCTTTTAACATAGCAATTGCAGTAGAATTAGAAATAACAATACTCTGTTGCATTTTCCCAGTGTATTTACATCAAAACGAAATGTATGAAACCAATTTTATTTACAGAATTGCTGAGAAAACCGCAAATGTACATCTCCAGGAAACGAAAAGACTTGGAATAACCACTTTATGTACATACTTACACGACCTTCTTATGTACAGCTCAATATGTACAAGTATCTTAAATATCACATTAAGTCACATTTACAAGTCGGAAAAAGCGCAAGGGAAAATACACTGAACTGTCCGACAACTGATTCCGTGTTGAGAAACTACTCCAAAGATTTTATAGCGTGCCCTTCAGAATTACGGGAAATGTATTGTAAGTACACAATTTATCAAATACAATATTATCTTTACGCATTCAAAGACATTTAGGAATCATTACCACAGCACCACGCTGTCTTATTTTTTTCGGTTTTTTTTTGGGGGGGGGGGTTACTGGAATAGTGATGGAGTCTATACTAAGCATAGTCAAATTCTGAGTGGCTTGATAAAACTTTCGCCGAGGAAAACGTTTGCCGGTGGAAATAAGTTTTAAACTTGTGATGCGATATCGAAGTAAAGAGGCCTCACTGCAGAAAGCCCCATCCTTTACCGTTGTTAAAACTGAATATTTCCACTAGTCTCGTATGACTATTTGTAAAACTTTTAAATTCAGTAGAACTATTGTAAAAAAGTTCTCATTTTATCTTTAGATTTGCACTAATCATTTTCACCGAAGTAAATTCGTAACTACAGACACAGGCAGCACTGGTATGCAAGTAACACTACTCAATTCGGGACAAACACGTGGAACATACACATCATATCACAATTCACTTTTATATTTAACTTTCAAACGTAATGTACATTATTAGTTAAACTAATGCTGGGAGACACTAATGCCTTTACACATAATTCCAGATTGATAATTAATAGTTTTCGGACAGCAACAGTTTCAATTAGGCACATATATTTGGTTCAGAGCACTTCGCTATTTGTGACGAAAGCATAGAGGAAATGAATTTAATTACACGAAACATGCACCACTATCGTGGTCACTGCGAATATTACTTTTGTCTCAAAAACATAACTGACATCAAATCAGTTTTATTATACCTCCGAAAGGAATGCTAAGTCACTGGATATTTAAATGTGCTGTAACGTCCACCCAAAACTCTCTCGACATATGAGGATGACAACAATACTTGAACAATGTAGTTATCACTTATACAACGACTTATTCAAAAGCTATTTACGATAGCTCGAATAAGATTCACTAATCATTAAATCAGTTTCAAAAGAAAGGTCCAAAGGTACCACAAACGTATTAAATAGTTTTAAAAAACCCCAAACATTGCACACTAATGCATGTTACCCTCATACACACGCCCCAACTATATTGTCCGTGCTTATGTACTTGGCTCTTTCATCATTCTTGAAAATCGTTCCTGCATTTAACGTCTCGGAAAATTTCGTGGTGAAATCACAGATTCCATGCATATCATATTCCATATGCTTGTATTGGTTAGTAAGTCTGTCTTACCAGTTTCTCTTAACATTTTTAATCTTTGATTCGATAAAAAATCATTTAGTAATAAACGAAGGTTCCGCAGTATCTGCAACTGTAGCTTCATGTTTTCCCCCTCAATAATTCATGTAGTATTATATTTTTTAACATTTCCTTACTCCATCTTTGACATTTCAAACTTTGTAGTCATTATCTCCTCATCGGAGTCAAGCAAACTTGGCAGAGCTCTGAAAATGTAAAAAAAAAATGTTTAGGAAAGTCAACTTACCAACAAATCGATTTCTACTTAAAGAAGTGTTTAAACAAGAAATATCGGACAGCTTTTTAATATTTATGGAAAAGTGGGGGAAAAAGCAATTTACTTACGTATCAGCAACTGATGCTGGAATGTTTTCTTCTATCCATTTGAGATCCTCTTCCTAAAATTGCAAGTAGTCATTTTATTACCGATCGGGGGAAGGGGGGGTACTCAGTCCAGCCGGGGGGGGGGGGGGGGAGAGGGGGGGAAGCCATTCCCCCCCCCCCCCTTACAAGTCAATGTACAAGTCAAGCTGAGTACCCCCTCCCCCTGTACAAGTCGGCTACCGCGGTCGGTATGCGTCTTGCGTTCACCCAGGAGCACTTTCTTGTTTGAAAATTATATCATAAGGTGCATTGTTGTCCAAAAAGAAGAAACTGCTATCAATCAACGATATACATACCGCTTTGCTCTTTGCATCTCTGTTGGGTGAATCAGGATATTCGATCTTCGTTTTACCTCCTCGCAGTTTCATACCATCTGAAAAAGAAATACACGTGAAACTTATCAAAATTATCCGAAACGGTAGTACACAAAGAAAAACCCAATTCTCAGCGTAGAAATAACCTTACCGAAGGCATCGTTCATCATGGGCTCATTTGCCTCGTCGTCTTCATCAGCAGCATCAAGTAATGGAGAAAATGCGTATCTGAAAATAAAAATACAAATAGGGGAAAAGTCTGCTGACAAAGCTTGCTTTAAGTATTCACTCAAATTATATTTTTTTGTAATTCTCGTATTTTACAATCAACTTGATCAACCATATATGCTATTACCTTTGATTGTTATTAGTTGGTCTCCACAAGATCATAATAACAAGCAACATTACGGAGAAAAGCAAATGCCAGAAAGCTTCATCCACCCAGATTTCCTTCCAGTCCTGGGAAAAAGTACAAAAATAAATACGAGTTACAACTTCATGAAGGAGAAATTCGCCATACATTTAATTAGATGGCAGGTGTATTCTCTGGTAATATTAAGATTTGAAACAAAAATCGTGTGCAAAAACTTACTGTCAAACAATTAGTTAATTTATGTTGCTTGATAGACCAGATCATGAAGACTACAGATGCTGAAAGGATATCAATATTTCGTAAATAAAGTACAGCAGTTTCTGTTTAGTGCATATCTACATAAAATGATAAAAAATGAACTTTCATCCAAGACTCACCTAGCACAGTAAATATGAGAGTATTTGTAAAATGTCTGTACAGTGAGAGTTTGACTAGATTTCTCCTAAGTCTCAGCGTCCTTGTAGTCTGAACAAGACTGGTGAAAACTAGATTTCGGTTAAGAGAACGACTGTGTACTTTCCTTGGTTTTTGATATCGCTTTTTTTAACAAAATAAAATGGCGAATCTGTCAAATTATCGCACACAAATATGACGACTTTTCTTCCACCCAGGTAAAAAAAAAAGGTGATGATGTGGAAGCTCATTTCAATTAAAAGGATACTCCACCAACAGATCGCGGCATCCACCACGGCAAGTGGGATACTCGCTAGTAACAACTGGTTGGAAACATCCCCTTTCGCCTGCAACACGATTTCAAAATTACTTCTTCAATCAAAAATAAATTTAAAAAGAGGTAAAAAAGACTGCACTTTTTACTGGAATTTCGACCGCTCTACCAACTGCTCAGAAAAAAGCCACAAAAATCTACTGCAAATTAAAGACGTTGACTTTTTTCCCCTTTTTATTTTTGTCTGACGAAACTAAGCAAACCTACCCTTAGAACTCGTAGACAACCTTCGATTGATCCCAAAAGGAAATATAAGAAACCAACTGCTAATACCCTATGCAACATTGGTCCAAGTCTGGGTCTAAAATATAGACAATGTTCTGCATTGTATAAAAACGTGATGGCAACGTGGATTGTAGAAAGTAATTCAGAATTTTGTGGAATCAACAGTCATCAGTTAAGTTGGGAGTTGTACTCACTTAACAATACCAAATCCCAGACTGACAATGATGACTAGCATTCTCGCCACAGTTCTCTTCAAACATGAGACAAGTTCCGCAAAAACTACTGCACCCCTAACTACAAAACACAACGGATATTTCAATTGAGAATGTTATAGTGTGAACAAATTCACAAATACTGTTTATGGTCATACATCTCTCTATTTTTCTTCTATACTGTTACCATTGACAGTATGAACTAATACTGTTTTAAATCTCTTAGTTTTGATTCCCAATTGTTCAAATTGTTCAATAATCAATAATTAATGATGATTTAGTGTGTGATGAGTTTCTGGATTGCTTGGAAGTCAAGATGAATCAATTTGCCTCATTATGATTTTGTGTATCACATGACTGTTCAGTTGCCATAGTTTCAACTAATCAAACACTGTTTGCGACAACAGCTGTTTACAGGTGTCAAATGTATCCATAGAAGTGTGACTAGTTGATTTGTAGATTTTTGTGTAGTAATCCAGGCACCAACTTGACATAGATCCATACTAATTTTCCCCAAACTTTTCCA
>JBCAUG010710227.1:0-13318 GCA_038406175.1 Haplosyllis leylae
CAGCATTTCATTTCAACTATGCAGCATTTCACCTAAAAATGGAGTAGAGCAGGATTATCCATTGCATACAGTTATAAAATAATTGAAATGATATATCATACGGATTTTATTACAGCGGATAATAAAACTGACAAAGCCGACGGAGAACTGGAAGTCTGGACTCGCCAAGGCTGAGGACAGGCGCCGGATGCGCCAGGGAACGACAGCAGTGGCGCCGGAGCAGTACATACCCGCCTCGAACGACGCCGCAAGCGGCAAGGGGCAGCCGCCAGGATATGTTAACCCCGCCTTCGATGAAGGCCAGACAAAATTTTGATTTGTTTAAAAAACTTTACATTTTCATTTTGGTGAAGCTGGAAACGTTTTAAAATTGTAAATTAATCACAGTATTAATGTCTGCTAAATTAAATACATAAGGTCAGACACTGATAACTCGAACCCGTCACATTACATTTATATACAGGATTTAAAGAAAAATCTTAAAATTCAAAAATCCAAACTTGATTTATTTATTTTGTTACTATGTCTGTTTGTCAAGGAAATATTTAAAGCTATAATGAATATTTATCTTATATCATTCCAAATAAAAACTAAAAATACACTTATTTTATCTATGCACAACAGTACTTTGTCGACTGAGACTCTGATCTGGAAATTGAATATACTCCGAAGAAGTACTCGATTTTGGTCTGAAAGCTACTTTCATTGATTTGATTCAAGACTGTTGCAAAAGGATCTTGCCTAAATTTTAACTCCCGCATCATGAAGTTGGAAAACTGCCAGGAGCTCCCAATAAAGTTCCTATCACAGTGAATTATTACAGAAAAAAGTTTATATTCTCTTGTTGATCGGAAATTCGGTTGACTAATCACAAAAACCAGTACATTGAGACGACAAAGCCTGTTCCCTAATTGCCAAGACTCGTTTTACGACAATTTCTTGTACTGTTGAATCGGTACTTTATATATAATTGTTTATTTGTGTCTGTAATTTCCAAAATAAATTAATACACAGCAGTCAACATATTGCAAAAGAAAACTTTTATGTTGAATTTCTGGTGAAAACTAAGGGTCCTGGATTTGGATGAGTCTTTCAACCTGATTACGTTTGAGTTTCATCATCTTTCATCATTTCGAGAAACAATATTTGGCCTCGTGTATAGCTGATAACCACGTGTAATTGAGGTATACTTGCAAGCGACATAACTCGTGAAATAAACGCAATCCAGCATAAATGCTCTCACACGAACACAAAATATCAATTTCCTTTTTCAACACTGACCTTATCTAGACAATGAATAGATTCTTTATTTTCATATTGGAGCTTAACATTGTTTAATATTACACTTGTACAGCAGTGTGTTATCGAACAAGCCTTTTAGTTTATCCCTTTCACCTGTAAATATCGGCTATGAATTTATTTTTGTATTTTGTTCTTAATATACTACTATTTTGGAGATTAAATACGGGTAGGTAATATTTCCTTTGAAAAAAGAATAAATATCACAGCGTACAATATACTCTTTTCAAATATTTTAAATACAATTTAAATTTAGAGAAGCCTAGTGCGTTAATTGAACGGTGTATTATGCGAAGTATTGGTTTCATCACATAACTTGCATGTTTTTATCCAACGCTTAGGGCGTTTTTTTAAAAAAAATTTACTATTGTTCTGAGCGTGTTGCTGTTATCTTCAAAGAAAATCCACGCTTGGATCTGACGGCTCATTAATTACTGAATATTCATGTAGCATTGTGTCTATGGACAACCTGTTATACCTCATTGACCACAGAAAACATTCCGTCAACAACAGTCATGATGCACTGATCTGGTTATTTAAGGCCTGGGAAGGTCCATGCAAAAATCAAAAATATACTTAAACGGGAAATAAACTAATAGACATCCATCACTAAACAATTTCAAATTTATCATTTTGTAAATTATTTTTTTTGCAAAATAGTGCAAAAAACATCTAAACTATCCACATGCATGTGCCCATGTCAACTTCAAGGCCTCAGTGCTCACAGGTAGTTATGACTATTGTTGCTGAATACATTTTCTGGTCAATGAGGTATAACAGGTCGTCCATGGACACATGAGCTGTTGATTAAACCAAATGATTAAACTCACTGTTGTGTACTTACCACTACAGGCATCGGCATGGAAAAGAATTTAAGGTAAAGTACCTGCTGAAAGACGTTGAGCCCCTTTCAGGGTTGTTGTATTCACATTACAGTCAATTTCAATGCAAATGATCACGCCAAATGTGAAAGAAATTTACTAGTGCATTTGTAAGTATGTGTTTGTTTTGTTGCCTTGAAGCCAAACTTTGACCTAGGTGCAGAAACAATGGTAGAATATAAATTAAGGTAGTTCTTTGGGACCGTGACGTCAAAGCCATGTGTTCGCCCAGAAAATGTAAACAGTGAAACCTCATTGAACACTTGCTATATTATCAGTCTGTTTAACCCAATTGAATTGTGATCAATAGCACGGTCAGTTGGCCAATTGCAATGCATTGTCACAGCCAAGTGGACCATGGAAACTTTTAGGGAGATTTACTAAAACTTTAAATTTGATAAAACTTTAAATAATAAATAGAAGGAGAGTAATCTTAGTCAATATTTTCATCTGAAAAATATTTATTTTCATATATGAGACAGTTTGTAAAGTTTCAAAAAGTTTTACCATCCCAAATTTGAGAAAAATGAAGATTACCATTGATTTCAATGGAGGTTTGGTTCATCTTTGGGGTGAGATTACTCATTAATCAGCTGGTGAATGTTGTTTAAAATTTCACAAATATCTCATGGCATTATTTTCTTCAAACGACCTATGTTAAATCTTTGAACGGGAGGTCCCAAAGAACTACCTTAAGTGTTCGTAAACGAACTTGGTTTGTAAAGAAATAGTACGATTTATTTTGTGAGTGGCTTTGTGAAAAGAAATGTCATTGTAATCCTTTGATCATTGTGACGTGTCAAGAAAAAGTGATTTAAAATTCATTTTACATCAGTTTCCCACATTTGAACTTCCACCATGTTCGCATTTTCTTTTGGTAAATAAACTGCCATTGCAAGTTGAAATCATCCTCATCAATAAAATGGAAATTATAAGGGCAACACACTTGAATCAGATCAATGCATGCGACTCTGAACAAAATTATAAAATCCCAATCAGACGATCATGTGGTAAAATCCTGAGTCAGTGGTTTTTGATAAAGGTTCAAGGTTCTTGCATCAGTTAAAAATATTAGCTGTGTCGTACGTTTGATCGTGGCAGCTTTTAGGTGGCAATATTTAGCACGTATACCGCGACGTAGACCCTGATTGGCCACTCAGGACTTTTCATATGTAAAACAAATACTGAGGAAGTTATTTTCAAAAATATTTCAACCACTCGTATGTTACTCCAGCACCATAGAAGGTCATACCTGCATTGTAGATCTAGTGTAAATTTAAGTACATGGCAGACACCTATAAGTACATGGAGGTACTTGTAGTAGTACTTAGATCAAGCAATATGAAATCGTCACTGACAGTGTGTCCAGAAATCCAGAACAGTACAAACACGTTGATAGGAGAAAAATAGAAAATTTACAACAAACTTGCATTCTGAAGGCTAATGTCTGGAGTTCAAAATTGTAAACATCAAGTTACCTATGTCTATTGAGTAACATATTACCCTCCAGATCAAAAATTTCTGTTCATTGTAGACTAAAGTTCACTAAAAATTGCTGAAATGTAATATCGCCTTTTCTGGATACGTGGTTACTGCTGGTGTATCTTGCAACATGGTACTGACAACGTTACTTCTATTTATTGCAGGTAAAGGAAAATATATTTTGCTATCTTTAACATAATGCATACAAATCAGCAAATAATAAGTATTTCGATGAAACCAGAAAAATCGCAACCAAATTTCACAATGGGTGACAGTGAAAATATTTTGACCGCCCGCGTATGTAGTAAAACGGGAAGGTAATGTTTTCAGTTTGTCTGTCCACAAGGAGGGGTACCCTCTGGTCCTGTCCTGGTCCTGTTGTGGCCCTGTCCTGGGGAGGAAGAGAGGGTCATGACCTGGTCCTGTCTGGGGGTCACCCCTTGGTCATGACCAAGTCCTGTCCAGGCAGGGGACGGGGTATCCCCAGTTAGGACCAGAAGGTACCTCCCAGACAGGACAGGGGTAAAACGCCTCCCCAGGACAGTACACCCATTCTTTCCCCTCTCGACAGGACAGGGGTACCCCTCCCCCTCACCCCCAACAGGACAGGGATACCCTCCTCTCCTGGACAAGACAGGTTGCTACGCCACAGGCGGTGTGCTTCTCGTTGTCACGTAGGAGGACTTTCTTGTTCCAAAAAATTCACATTTTCTGGAAATACCAACATACACTTCTTAACAAAGGACGAAGGCACATAATTTTTCTGAGATGCATGTATTTTAGCTTTTTGATGTCTAACATAGAAAAACATTCAGTAAACGTGACAAAGAACAAAATATGTTAAATTATATCAACGTGATTCGGACCTCCATACATGTATCAATTAAAAAGTTCTGTACCATCATCTTTGCTTTGGTTCTGAAAGAAATATACCACATCTAAACATTCCTGAATTACACAGCAGTTTCAGCCCTTCTTTGACCTGTGAAACTAATTTGGAAAATTTAAGAAAACTCTGGTTTGTAATAATCACAGTTTTCTCAGGTACCAGAACTTGCTGTTGAAATGTCAATTATATTGTCGCATTATTGTTTGTTTTACACCCTGCAGGAACTTCAAAAGATTCTGACATTTGCAATAGTTTTCAAAAGTTTCTGATTACATTTTTTAATGAAGTCTATGGGAAATTTCTTCAAGGAGGTTGAGATGATAAATTTGAAGTCATAGCAGGTTTACGGATGGATCCTACACAGAAATGGATAACACAATTATGGATAACATACTAAAGATCTGACCTTTAAAGAAATATTTGAAATTTATGTAATGATGGCAAAGATATAGACAGACATAGGTGTCTGAAACACACTTCCTGTTTCACCTTCTTATATTTTCACCCCTATAGGTCTGTTAATATCTGTCCATATCTTTGTCACCCCTACATAAATTTCAAATATCTCTTTGCATGTCGGATCTTTAAATATGTTATCCAGAATATCTGAGTATTATTTCTGTGTAGGATCCACCCATAAACCTGTCACATTTCCAACTTCATCACTGCCCCTGTCCAAAAACATGAAAAAGATTCTCATAGCCTCCCATTATAAAATGTCAATCGGAAAGATTTGAAAAACGTCACAAATGTAAGATTCATTTGAAGTTCCTGCAGGGTGTTTTACAATCTTAAAAATCAACCGTACATTTAAAATCTTTTCCAGGTTGGCTGTTTACAATCCAATTAGTGCATTCATGCGATGACGATTCTGTGAGTTCATTTGATTTTAAAATAACTGAGTTAAATGAAGTCTCGCGTGCTTTATGTGGTGGTCCGCGGGCTTTATGTTTCTTGACCAGTTCTTCAAAATGTTGCAGAGAACATCTTGCCTGAACAATTGGAAAAGAGGCATAACTGTGGAAGAAGTTGATTCTGGAACATTTCCCCCAATAACCAGTGATAAAGACTGCAGGTACATATACTATTACTTTTCATTGTCAGTGAATAACGATTCAATATATGATTGCCATATGAGGAAATGAACTCATAACTCAACATCACTGGTTTAAAACACAGGACTGATCTGAAAGTGTCAGACTTGCAAGCAATGGCAACAAGGGTGGTATTCAACTGAGGATGCTGAGCAAGGTGGTAGACAGTTTCGTCAGACCTCATGACTATTAATAGGATACCACTTGAGCTTTTACACTATTTTAACTTCAATACAAATCTATTAGCTAATATTTGGTAATCAAACAATTTATCCACTAGCTTACTGACCTACTGGTCAGTAAACAATTCTTTCAAGTGGAAAATTTAACCATTTTTTCTTTTTGATACCCTATTAGTGGTCATGAGGTCATACGATTTTTCTAGGTACTTTGTCAGCATCCCCATCTGAAAAGGACTTGTGGGGCAAAACATTAGACTTCTAAACCAGTGACTCCGAGTTCAATTCCCACTGAAAGCAACTTTATTTTTGCTGAAACTTTGTGAAGCCCCTTGACGCAAATATAATACATATTTCTCATTACACTAAGGTAGTTATGTGAACACATGAACATCATTTTCTATTAAAGATCTGACATGAGACCACATATGGTCCTGCACAAAAGTGTGTCTGAAACAAATTATTTCTATAGAGTTTAACCTTTTTGTTTACCCTACAATTCATATCGCTCCAATGTGCGTGAAAACTGTAGAAAAGCTAATAATTATAACTTCTGAAATTATATGCAGTTGATTAATATGTACTTGTTTCATCATGTGAGAATTCACGTGAAAGTGAATATGCCAATTTTTCTCTCACAAAGCCATGAACTTTGGTGACCTATGTCTGGTTACGCTAAGTTGCCAAACGTGACGGTTCCGCTTGATGGCAAATCACTTCCACCGATATTTCATTGCAGTAGATAGATTAATCACAAGCATTTCTTTTGGGTTAATATCGTATCCTCAAACTACAGCCCTCACCATAGTCTCTGGGGAATAGTTCATGCGAAAAATGTGAAATGCGCAAATAGGTACAAAATAGCCAGAGATGTAACCACATGAAAAATAGAATTTGAAAGAAAGTTCAGAAAAACACCTGCCGATTTACTATGAGATAAACTGCCAGAGATAGGCCAGATAGGCTGAAGATTAGCCAGCAATAAGTTGTAGAGTTTTGTCAGAAATAAGGATATTTACATCTTTCCCATATTTGTTTTGAAAAACTTCCTATTGGTGCTCAAAAAATTATCCATCACTAAAATGATGACTGCATACAAAATAACGCCAATCTATTTCAATTCTAGCGGCTTTGATGTATATAAAAGCTGTATCAATCCACTTGGCACACTGTGCACTGAAGATTTACCCGTTGAACTGAAACAGATCATCAAAAAATACGATTACATATGTGGAGATGGATTTCAGGGTATGTTACCTTAAATGGTCACAAATTTCAAAGGTTCAAACCACATGAGAAGAAAGTTTGTATTATCACGTTAATCACTAGTGTAAGTGTCCGGTTGGCTGAGATAGTCAAAACAATTGTAATTACAGTACTTTTTTATTTTTATTTTTAAAATTTTTTGAGGACATAAGTCCTTTTCGTGGGGCCACTGATACCCGTGTTTTGGACTTCTGGTGACATCTGCCCTGGGTTTCAAAACAAGGATGAATCCCCTTTTTGCGTGCTTTCTTACCCCATGACCGTCTGTGCTGCGAGCACAGCGCTATATACCACTCTGCCACTCCGGCTACAATTACAGTAATTGCAGTACTTTATAAACCTTTAGAGCGCTCATAAAATCAAATTAAATTTGATAAACATCGTGAAATGGAACTGAACGAGAACAAGATCAATCAATTCTCATTCAGACAAAACTTTTTAAGTGAAAAGATCGAGGTTCAATCAGTTCCACGGAAACCATTTGGGAAAAAATGTAGTATATGTATTTATAATTTTAAGGCCCGTCGTCTATTCCGAGGAGGTGTAATTATATCTTGATAATTTCCACTGTGGATCTCTATCGTTCTCCACAGGGGACTGACAGATGCCACCAAAAGTGACATTTGCCAGTGCACTCGACCTGTGTGCACACGACTTTGAACTCAACTAAATCTACATCGAAGCAGTGAATTAAGGGAAATTTAGTAAACTTCTTTTGTTAAGTGAGGTCAATGTCGAAGTAGGATGTCCTCATTGAGATAACATGTTGATGTAAAATTGTGCAATGACCCGAAACCATGCTTTCCAAGTTGGCTATTTTTCCCTACATTCATTGAGTTGAAATAAAAATTCAGCAGTGGCATGACACATGTTTCCAGGGTAAAATTAACTGAAAAATACAAATATAATAGCAAAAATTCCATAAAATTATTTAAAATGTTTGAATTTTTGGTATTTTTTACCTTGTTTTGGAGATGCACAAACTCAGCTAAATCCGATTTTTTGTCAAGTTTAATGCAAAAATTCACCAAGAAATACTGATCATCCAGACTCAATCTCTTGCATGCACACAAGCAGGTATCCAAACAGTATTCACAAAAAAATTCAGATACCTAATGCTATTTCTTCATATAGAAAAAAATAATCCAAAATTGCCAATATTACAAAGAATGGAGTGATGTGTATGGTTAGACAGCCAAAGGAGCACTGCTGGGAAGGCCACTTGGCTTGCTCCATGAGCGTGAAAGGCTCACCCCACTATTGTTTTCACTTTGCCTCACTGACTTTCCAGGCCATTTGCAGAGTCCCAAAAGGAAAATTGAGAATTCTGTCAATACAGAGACATCAACAGTGAGCCAAATAACACTCATAAGCAGTGGTGAGCGATTCTGAACTGTTCTTACTGAACAATTGAACAAAAAGTTAGGTCAATCAAAGTTAAATTTGTACTATCTCTGGACCTTAAAATTCATTTAAATCAGGCCACGAGTTTAAATTATTAGCAATAATACACTCCAACCAGTTATTTATCTATTACTTAATAAAATCTGGTGTGAGCCTCCATTCATGAAAAGGGGTGATTATTTTTAAAGAAACCCACTGCTAGTGGTATTGTCTTTATGACACCTGCCAAAAAGTGACATATATATGTGTCACTGAGTGACATATATGAACTCACGCTGAAATCAAATGTAGATGAAAAATAACAGTGTGACACAACATTCCAGGGTAGAATTCACTGAAAAGTACGAAAGTGATGAAAATGTTAAATTATTGTTAGTTTCTATGAATTTTGGTATTTTTTTTACCTTGTTTCTTGGAGTCTTCACGAAACAGCTAAATTCCAATTTTTGAGGCAAAAAATCAGTATGAAATCTTGGTCATCCAAAATTGTTTATTGTTATTTTATTTTAGATCATCTGAAGTACGGAGAATGTTTGAGAGGGGGAGGTGTCAAAGGCGCTGTGAAGACTTGCCGAGAAACAATGGAAGAAAAGCAAAGGGGATTTACTACCGTTCTCAGTTCTCAAAAATGCGAGTAAGAATTTGTTGGTATTGTTAGATCAGTTATTAATAACAACAATGATAATAATAATAATAAAAGCTACAATAGCAAGAAATATGAGGAGGTTACATTAGTAGTCTCAATCACATGATCTTACAATTTCCAGCGATGCCAAAGAGATGCTGCTTTGTGTGGGTGACGCTGCCCAAACGTTTTGCAATGCGGAGTCCGTAGATCATTTGACGAATCTTGAGGCATGTTACGAAAAGCCGAGAGCAGACGCAGGTGATCCAGATGGGTATGAGTGTGACCTCAGATGCGAAGCGAAAACAACAACAACAACATCTGGACTTGAAAAAACGAATCCGACAATCGATACCACACCGTTTCCAGTGAGAACGACAACAGGTTGTCACATTTTTTCAGACAATGGCAGCAGACTGTCTTATTTTATCCATATTTTTGGTTTAACTTTATAAAATGGTTAGACCAGAGTATGATAGTGTTCCCTTTAAAAGGAGGACTAATCATATTTTTGTAAAAGGCTTAATAAATTAAAGTAACGTTTAATCCGCAGGGGCTCTGAAATTGTAATTTGCGTTGACCATTCGCTAAGGCCCCTTGAATATCAGAACCATCTCTCGGTTTCCTGAAACAATCGTAACATACAGCCTCTTCATAGGTCGGATTCAAATCAAGGTTCTGACTACATTGTCATTTTTCTTTCTTGGATTTCTAGTTTCCAAAGACAACATTTACAAACCTTAAATGTGCAATTGGTGGAGAATTACTATTTCTATCCAACTGAAGATTTATTATATATCAATTATGTTTAAAAGATATCTGAAACATCAAAGAAAACAAAATGCAATGTACTAAGAACTTAAAAATGGCAAAGTTTTGGGTAAACTTATTTATTGTATTTTATGATCTTAATCTAAATTTCTAGTTAAAAGGAAATATTAAGTCTCCACCAATTGCACATTTTAAATTTGTAAATGTTGTCTTTGGAAACTGGAAATCCAAGAAAGAAAAATAGCCATGTAGTCAGAACCTTGATTTGAATCTGACCTGTGGTCTTCAGAGTAATGTGCAATTTAAAAACAATATATGTGTGAGATTTTTGTTTGTGCCATCATGGAAACATTTGTTAAATAAACCTAAATCAGAACTTTCTCTGACAGAAAGATGCACTACATTAAGAAAAAAGGGCTCAGTAAAAACGAGACATATTTGTAGCAGTATCAAGTTCGTTGAGGTATTTTTCTCCTGCCTTCAGAGGAGTCCACAACTTCGTTGTCAACAACAACTTTGGCAATCATCGGCTCTGTCGCTTTCGTCGTCGTTGTGTGTTTAATCGTCATTATTGCGACTTGTTGTCACCGAAAATTTATTGCGAAGGTAAACAAAGCTGTAGTTTCACTTTTACGTTTTTGCCCCCCAAGAGATGCAAAAGATACCCTTTTGTAGGTTACATTTTCAAAGGAATGCAAATCAATACAAAAAATATTACATGCGTGGTGTGAAGCAATGAATTTAATTTATTTACAGTCATAGAGTAAGCATTGTATTAGTACTTTTAATAATTTTTGTGAGCAATATCACACTGATATTCATCAATGGTCAATTTTTCACAGATATTACTTTGTTATTTATAGTGAAGCAACAAATGCAACATGAGACCATTAAAAACCAAAAGAAATTGTTTGCATTTAGACACCATTGAAGGACAGATAATACTTTAATCTCTTTATTTATTCAATTGACAATTAAATTTAGTTTATTTTCAAATTCCAAATCAAATTTAAGGTTAACTCCTGAGAAAATTTATTGTGATATTTCAACAGCAGAGCATACTGAATTCTCAATGTAAGTTTCGACGATGTACATTTTGGGTAATTGATGTCATTCAGAATTCTACTTTCTCTCTAATTTAATTAAAATTTTATTGTAGAGAAATGAACAGGTCAGAGATGATTCGCTACAAAAGTCAGGGAGTATTAATAATAATAATACAGTCTCGCCTGAGGCAAATGTCAACGTGCATGTGTCACCTAATATTGAATTTGTAATACCATCAGCGAACAAGGCACCAAAGGATTCAGCAAATTCAGAAAATGTGGGATATTCAGGTATATTACGATCTATTACGACAATGGATAACTGATTAAGTTGTCACGTGTCATGGGCATTTCTTCCATAACATTTTAAACATTTCTAAGTCTTGTGTGCTTTTGCACTCATGCCGATGAAGAAATTTTGTTTTGCTGTATTTAAATTAGATACCGAGGTAATTTTGCCAGCCATAACAAACGCTCGGGAAGGATCAGCCGGTGTGTACAACGAAATTTGCGAAAACGATGTGAAAAGCGAGTACGACAACCTGAAATACTACAAGAAAGAGAGCGATACCTACATGGAGCCTGTAGACAACGCACCATACTTGCGGATTACAAATCCATGAAAGGTTATTCTGGAAAAAAAGAAGAAATATTGTGTGAATTATATGCTGTTGATGGTCTGATATGTATGGTTTAATGTACACATGTTTAGGGTGAGATTTTTGAAAATTACCTTCACGATGATACGCTTAATGAAAATCTTGTGTCATAATTATCTCGATTTATATCAAAATGTTTGAGAGTGTGCATGAATGCTATTGATATCTTTTGTTTTCTTAATTTTTTGTTTGTATCAACTATTTTTGCAAAGAAAATTATTGTAATGGTAGTTGCACAAAGTCCAGAACTACTCCAATTTTGTCCAATCCTACTTAGATCTACTACAAATCGAAATGTGTCAAGACACACGACATACTCAATCAATCAATCAATAATCAATAAAGTTTCTTTTTACATGTGTCACAGAGTGACCCTTTTGCACTCATCATAACTGGTTCCCGGTCTACTAGACTTGGGAAATGAGTACCAGTCATCATGACCGACATGATGGTTCTGCGAGTTGCCATGTCGGAAGGGATGTGTTCCCCCTACGGATGCGAGGTGGACACAACTTTTTTGTGTCTGTCACTCATGTGTAGTATGCCCCCCCAAGACCTATAAAAGTGGCTGTTGCAGCCAAAAGCAGTCAGTTAGAGTCTGGTAGTCAAAGTTGGACTTTGACTGAGTTGTCTACCCTCTAAGATCCCTAGTTGTGACATTCTTCTTGGGCACTAATCCATCGCTTCCCCCCTACTGAGGTCTTCAACAAATATCTTGTGTTATCATTAATTATTAGTCTGTCATACTCGCCGAGTAGTTATCTGTCATTACCGACAAGTCATGCGTGTCATCAAATTTGCTGAACACCGTACAAATGGTAATTCCATTATAAATTGCCACGTGGCCTAGGAGCCTCATGCGTAAGGTTATTGAGTAACTCCAGGATGAGGACCACCACCGCTTTGTCAAGTGACTAGTGATGCCACACCTGTTTTAGTAAATCTGTCGCACCACAGCTAACAGCCCTGCAAGGTTTGAATTGCCCACACATCGTGTGCAAGGAGTCATCAACGCAAGGCGATACTGGCTTGTCATTATCCCAAGGTTTAGCAATTCCACCCGTCGCATACAAAATGTCGTGTGTGACATGCGACACATGTTCAGGCTTTTGACTGAAACACATGGGATCCACAAACATTGACAGTTGTTCGGATCGTGGAGAAAGAATCTCTCTCCGTTCTGTCGGAGAACAATGTAATTTACAAGGAACTCAAATCTTCAATCAATCAAATCTTAAATATATATGTTTTATTGCTTGCCTAATTCGTAATAAACGCACTTATAATTTTCAACATTATCCCAGAGACAAAGATATTGATACAACAGTAGCATTTAATAAAAACCAACTTCACTCGAACATTTTTGTTTTTTTTGTTCTTTCTAAAATAAGGAGTTTTCATTTAAAAAAGTTCAGTGGATTTGTGTCTGCTGTAAATGTTAAACTGTCAGACTTAACATTTATTGCAAACACTCCAGTTTACCAATAAATCTGAATTTGAATTTCGACCAGTGATGTTGGGATTGGGGGATTTCGTTTTCAAACTTATTCTAACTGATCTGGCAACTTTGTGTTAAATAATTAGCAAAACTTAAAGGTTAAGGTTCAAATTGATACAGGTCAGGCATGGTTAATTTGAAGTGATTTGTTGGCAAGGTTTTCCTTTGAATAAAGTGGAAATTTGAATTAAACTAAGATCTGTAATTCAAAGTTTGTATGTAACT
>JBCAUG010710238.1:0-13318 GCA_038406175.1 Haplosyllis leylae
ATATGCCAAAATGGACCAAAAAGGGTCCTAGGATATGTCATAAGGTGTCTTGTGTCCAAATTTGACAAAAAAATTCCTAATGGGAAGTGTCCCAAATTGCTGATTCAAAGTTGCCGGTCATGATTGTATAAGGTGGTTTAAGTATAAACTTAAACCACCTAAAAAGTTGTAGCTGGGACAAAATTTAAATTTTCTCCTAATTACTTGCACAATTAACTTCAAATAGTATCTGGTAAAAATCCCACTACACAAACCTTTCAAACTATGTAATAATTTTCAAAGTTACTGCCAAGATGTCTTTGATATTTGTGGATCTTTTAAGGGAAAAATTCACCCATTGATTTTAATAGGTCAGAAATGACTGATATTGCCATTATAGTCTGAAATTGGTGAAGTTCCTTCAGGGTGTAAGGTGCACCACAATCTTTGATAATGTTATTTGAGTACTTTTTAAACATATCCTTGGTTCTTAGACACACCTAGAAGTACTACCACAGTAAACACAACTGTACAGATACCACAGCTATGATAGTTTGGTTATCACTACACACTTCCAGTGAACCACAAGTTTTTTGGTGTATTCTGTTACATACAGTTTTTTAGGCCTACATGTATTTAGGTTTTAAGGGAAATGTGGCTGCAGTTTGTTGCTGCTGATGCTGGTGAAGCTGCTTAACAGCTTCATCCCAAAATATATGTGTGCTTCAGGAGAGGTACTTGTAAGTTGGATACTGTTCAATAAATTTTATTGAAGTTAACAACAGTCTTGCTTTTATTTCCACAGATTTATTTCCTTAATCAACAATTTAAATTATTCTGAATAGACTCAGAATACATGTATAACATAACATTACGATAACCGAAGTGCATCGTAACCGTACAACAGGAGGTATCACTCATGTAAACAGTCCATCAACCTTAATTTAGTTCCAAAGTGCACCAGGTGGAGCTGCGAATGCTTTACATTTTTCATCATTACTCTGGTGACCCTTGTTTTCTTAAGTCGCACAGTGTAAAATGGATTCGCCATTTATTCGCATAAATTGACAAAACCTGGTTTTAAAGCCTGCCATCTTCAGCCTTTGCGTCAAAGTTTGACATAAATGGTGAAATCAATACTGTTTACTATGGCACATATAACTAATACGCAATTCTATTCAGACACAACGCGAGTAATATTCAAAGCATTGCTGCTGCAGACGAATAAAAAGATGCCAATTGTAAACGTGTCCCAAGACTCATTGACCTTGAAAATTCACAATTGCGATTGCAACGCAGTATATTTGCTGCTTCTCGGTGTGAATTCACCAATCGAATCTATATAATATAATTACCGACCACGTATGAAGAACGAGGGAAGGTAATGTTTTCAGTCGTGTTTGTCCACATGGGGACAGTGGGTTTCTCACCCACCAGGTTAGGTAGGGAGGGGACCTGTCCTGCCCTCACCCCCCCTCCCGAGGTTAGGTAGGTAGAGACCCTCCCCACCCTGTCCCTCAGGTTAGGTAGGTAGGTAGGGGACCTACCCCTCCCGCAGAAGGACCAGACAGGAAGTACATTAGCAAGGACAAGTCAGGAATGAGCCCCCCCCCCCCGCACCTGGCTGGGGACAGTCTAGAATGACCAATGCGGTAACATGAACAATAGGGAGTGGAGGGGCCTGCTTGGTATACGTCGCAATGTTAGTGTGAGACCCTTCTTGCTTATCAATGCATTTTATTTCCGATATTGCTGTGGAAGGCTCTCATATTTCTTTAAAATGGCGTAAAATAGACACTTCCATGGGTGGGCGCTCCCTCCAACGGGAAATCCTCGATCTGCCACTGTCTGATCATGTAGAAATGTGTATCGGCACACGTAGTTAGGGTTGTAGTATAGTTATAGTTAATGTTGTCAGTATGTTCAAAAACTTGTCTGTATAAAATAATGTTTTATATCAACAGGTTTGAACATACTGACATAAGTTGGTTTGTTTGTAAACAAACCATAAAAAATTGTAAACAACCCATAAAAAATTATAAAGACAGGTTTCAACACACTGACATAAAATATGCAGGTATGTTTCAACCTGTGGTTATAAATATTTTTTGAAAAAAAAATATACTGACAGGTTTTTACATACCTGCATAAAAACAGAGTATTTTATTTGGATATGTTTAAAACATGTCCTTATATTTTTTTTGGAAAAAAATATTCAGACATGTTTAAACATGTCTGTATAAATGTTATGAATATATTGGTGGGTTGTGAAACAAACCATCATAAAATATTAACTGTAACTATACTACAACCCTAACTACGTGGCCCAGAACATATGTGTAGAAAGCCGCCTGATAAAACTTAATTGTTTGTAAGTATTTGGTGTGCTGGCCATCGGTCCGAATCTTTAGTGATAAAGTTTCACATAAAACCGTGTGTTTTATACTGGATTAGTTGAGATACTGTCTATCGTTTGAATTATATTGCGAAGTAAATATGACATTTCTGGCGAAAAGGTAGATGTAGATCACAGTCACTTATTTATGCATTTGTACAATTGCGAACAACTGCGGGAATATATTGCACAAAATTCCTGCGTTACCACCTTCTGATAGTTATGATGTATAATCTTGGAGGCTATCCTTCTCTGGAAAGTTTTTAAGAAACTGAATTGAGAAATTAAAGTCATGGTTCGGGACTCTTCACAACGGTTTTACCGCACACGACTGGTGTTCACATGTTGAGTTTCTCGTTCAAATGTTGTCTGCTCTATGTCTGGAAGCTCTTTTTGATCGACACGTGCGGATATTGTTGCCTCCACAAACGCACCGTCGCGAAGTCGATTCCCGCGCAGAACGATACGTCGAAGAATCTCAGGTTCTTACACCGCTCTAACACTCTGCAAGTAAACCAATTCGTTGTTTGATTCCAAGACAGCACTAGTACAAAAATATGGCAGGAACACTAGAAAACTAAAAATTGTTGAAGGCTGTAGAAATGATTCTCAGTTGTTATTCGGATGATTTCTATTATTGATATTGTATAATTGTGTTGCTCAAATTTTAGAGACGAACTCACTTCTGAGCTGCTGACTGGGACACTTCTCTTGTTCCTAATATATCGAGTTGTTCCAAATGAGAACAGCGCTCCGCTATCTCGTTCATATCTTTGTCACAAACTGTTCTGCAAGAGAATTGCAAGGTTCAATAGAGAGATCAGATACTAAGACGTTTCCTTGGATGAACAGATAATGGAAGAAAGTGACAGAATTGCGCAAATACCCAAAATACCACCGCTGCTATTACTGATTCAAAGGTGCGCTTAAAAATTACAGAAGCATTTGAACGTTATAATTTATCAAAGCGGTGCCTCACCTATTGGCAGTGAGAAACAGTTTCTTAAGGTTTGGACATTTCCGTGCAAGATTTACAAAACAATCCGTGGAAGAGCGCAACTCAGAGCTGAAAATATAAGGCGGTAGTAATAATCAGCTGTTGGTGATGATGGCAACGGTATTTATGCAAAAGTACCTATAATTTATAGGTATTTTATTACAGTTTTCTTCATACTGCCGGCACTCAAACAATCACGGGCCGGTCTCAGTTTACTTTACAAAAAAATGATTTATAAAATACATGTCTTTTCATAATCATTAATATTAATATTCACTTTGGTCCGCTACTACTTCAGAAATTAAAGAAGGCGTGCTGGTTTGTCCAAGCTGTGTAGTGCAAGTAGGTAAGAAGTACGTTACACATAATGCTGCTTCGGCCATCTGGTGATGGTAGGGACGGATGAGTGTTGGCTGATAAAGCGTCCAAATAAAATTGATGCGCTTATTTAATAAATATTTTTCATAAATTTGTAACTCCATAAGTTCTTCAAATATTAAACCATCTCGTCGGACACCCGTAAAATGAACCATAGAATAGATGGCAGTCCCGAGCAATTGAAAGTATTTAGGTGGTTTTGTGTGAGGTATAGCTTAGGTGGCCCTCGTACAAAATTTCTGGATCCTCTATTGTTGCTGTCTTATAACTTATTTTCAACATGAGGTCAATTTATCTTCTGTAAACTTGATCACGTTACTCGTGCAGCTACATTAGTATAAGTAACAAGTTCAGTGCATAGGACTCAAACTAAACGGTCCACTCCGTATTGCTAATGCGATATCTTCAGTTATGCAGAGGTTAGTGAAGTTGCGTGTGAATTACTGTGTACGTGGCTTACCACCAGCCTAAGTCTACCTCCTGTAAATCCAGACACCCATCAGCTAGGACACAAAGTCCAGCATCACTTAACCTAGTGCCATGCCAAAAAATCTACACATCTCAACTTCCTATGTAAAGCGTAAACCAAGGAAACCGTATGAATATTCAAGGTATGTGAAATAGTAACTTTTCATTGTCGCCATGAATAATCTTTGTCCTTGCATCAAAATTGTGTGATTCGTAAGATTTTGAGAACATGCTTTGAAAAGTGCACGTAACTTTGATACTGCAAACAAAGACAGTCACAGTGACAATATGGTGCAGGTTACAACGATTGGCCCACAGCCCAACGTACCACCAGCCTAGGTCCACTTCTTGCAGTCTACTACAGCCGTTTGCCAGACAAGATAGTCCATTATCTGAAAGGGTTCGAGCTCGCCACAGGTCTATACTCATCAAATTTCTGTAATTGGGAAGCAATCGCCTTAAATTGCAATCTGTTTACACGGTGGCCTTCAATAAATTTGACAGCTGAGAAACGATTTAATTCATCCAGACAAGAATGCGAATGTAGTGCAGGTATGGCAGACGCTCGTGGGATACTAATTCATTCTATTTTAACAATTTATTTCCCTTCAAATCTAGAATCTGCTCAGTAATCTAACCTTAAATCCTGGAAACAATTGTTTCAATGTTGGACAGCAATTGATAATCATTACAGAGCTTCTCATTAATAACAAAAAAAAACAAGAATGAGAACGTGGAATCTAAGAACTTGTTATACACAGTGTAACGTATGACACGCACCCGCAGTTCCTACCGAGCTCCGCAGCCACATCGTCGAAGTTGTTGACGATATTACAGGCACCAACGTTCAAGTGAGTCAGTTTTCGGCAACATCTGCGAGATAAAATGTTTCACATTAAATCAAATAGGCCTTTCTCAACAAACCGGATGTGACTATTTTGTGAAAAGATACCGTTGTTGAAGTGAGAGAGCGCACACATTGCGGTCTGTGTAACGTTTTCAGTCGCCCGCCCCACCCCGAGTGATTGAAATCAAATTTTTTATTTCAGTTGCCCCCCCTATTGAATTCAGTTACCCACCCCAAATTTATCAGTATTGTAACACATTGTGCACAATGTGGCAGATGAACCACAGAGCCTGTAAAAAAAAGTTGATTGTAACTGTGAGCATCTGTAGGAAAAGTCAACTATAACTGTCAGCACCTGTAAAAAAAGTCGATTGTAACTGTCAGCACCTGCAAATTTTTTTGGAAAAAGTTGACTGTAACTGTCAGCACCTGTAAATTTTTGGAAAAAGTGGACTGTAACTGTCAGTGCCTGTAAAATTTTACAGGCACTGACAGTTACAGTCAACTTTTTTTGCAGGCGCTGACAGTTACAGTTGACCTTTTCTACAGGCGCTGACAGCTACAGTTGACTTTTTGTTACAGGCTCTGTGGTTCATCTGCCACATTGTGTACAATGTATCACAATACCAATAACTTTGGGGAGGGTAACTGAAATGAATGGGGGGGGGAGCAACTGAAAACAAAAAATCTGTTTTAAATCACCCCTGGGGGTGCATGAAAACAGATTTTCTGTTTTCAGTTGCCCCAGGTGGGGGTGACTGAAAACGCGCCTTTCTGAAAACGTTTCACCCGTTCGTAGTGTCTGATTACCTGATGATGGACACGAGTGCGTGAACGTCGACGCATGTCCTATACAAGTTGAGACGCTCCAGGCTCTCCAGTCGTGTCAGGTGAGTGAATCCACCGAAATCAACAGCTTTATTGCTGTGCAAGTCAAGCTCTGAAACAAGGCAAGGTTTTTGTCCGCTTTTGATAAGTGTTTTGTTGGTGTACGTACAAGAAAATTTGTAACAAAATATAGTAACATCAAAAAGAAAATGATGTCTGAAGTGGGAAGGATTCGGTGTGCAATATACCCTTTCTGTGGGTAGAATTTTCCATAAGAGTTCCACTAGAGTTAACTCCAATTTCGAGTCTGATATTGCTCGACATCAAGCCGAACCAGTACAGTGCCATATCTGGGGTACATTTGATTTTTATTCAGTGATCCTACCTAGTACACATACCTGTCAAGTTACAACAGTTCTTCACTATGGTCTTGACGGTCTCGTTGTTAACAAACTGACAACATGCAAGACGCAAGCACGTCAAATCACTCCCACAGGCCAACAAAAACCTGAAGAAAAGTCCTCTGTTCGATACAATGTTCATTCAAAGTAAATCAATGTTTATAAAACTTTTCAGCTAATTGAGTTGAAGTTAACTGCATGTTCAAGGTATAAATGCCTTTTGTTCCATTTGAATTTAAACCCATGTCAACGCACGTACTTGGTTAAGCCGGAGTTTGTAATGGCATTGTAAGCACCACACCAGGACAAGCTGAGACGTTGTATGTGTCGACATCTGGTGGACAAATCTTCCAGCGTTCTATCTCTCACCTGAAAGTTCATATATCATGAAATCCAAAGAAATTGTAACATTTGTAAAAATAAGTGATCAAGACATACCGGCCGTCGGCGAACGTATTTCGTGTAATGAAACCGTGAACAGAACCGAATTTTGGAGAAACTGAATTCAGGCACACGAGACCTCACGTGCATGTGCGCACGTTTAAAGTTGATGTGATTGATGTTGGTTCACCTGAGTCCAGTAAGGCTGAAGGTTGAGGTCAGTGTACTGCAGGGAATCGTAGCAGTGGCTGTGAATCAGTTTGCACGAGGCCGCCAACGTACATAAAGATTGGTGGTCTAAGTAACTCAGTATCACTTGTATTACCTCCTCCTGAAATATGTGTAGTCTTTTTAACAAAAACAATTTGACATTGTTCTCCGTTGCGGGATGGGGGACTGCGGTTCAAAACGGGCGGACTGTGAGTGGCGGACTGTGAGTGGCGGAGGTAGTGGGTCACCATTTAGTGGGTCACCAACATACCACTTCTTCCAAAACAATGCATGAAATTGAGAACATTTTGCTGGGATTGGGGGTACAATCCAAAAGAAATTAAAACACAAGAAAGTCCTCCTGCGCGACCGCCCGTGGCATAGCCTGTCCCGGGGGTGCCCCCCTGTTCTGGGGGCATACCCCCTGTCCAGTGCAAGGAGATAAACCCCTATCAACTCCACGGGTAACCCCCCCCCCCCCCCCCGCCCTGACAGGACCTGTGACACGACTAGGGGGTACCCCACCCCTTCCTGGACAGGACCAGTGACAGGACTTTGGACAGGACCTGTGACACGACTAGGGGGTACACCCACCCTCCTTCGTGGACAGACATACACCTGTGAAGACATTACCTTCCCGTCGTACTACATGCGCGGGCGGTAATTAAGAGTGTTATAATTATATCATATTTCAAGGATCATTAAATGTATAAAGGTTTCAAATCAAACACATAGTAACAAGCACTACGACACGTACTGGCAATGTATCGAAGAAACCGTTGTCGCTGTGTCGGCGGGCTCCTGTGACACTGTCATGTAGGTGCAGCTTGGACAGCTTATCCACCAAGTTGTCATCACCTGCGACATTATTACTGTCCAAGCCCGAGTCACCACAGTTGGCCTGCGAACGTTGGAATAAAAATAACACACACAAGAAATAACAATATCTGAAGGATATGGATATGTTTGGCATGTGCGAAGGTGGCACTGAAAGCACTTTCAAACAAAAAAACAAAAAAATTCCAGCTATCATTGTGACTATTCTCACATGAACTGTCTATTTTGACAGCCAATTTGGGTAAATGACCGACCCATGAGCATTCAAAACTTACTTGGCGCCTACTAAACGCAAATGGACCGTAATAGAGTCAGGAAACACAATTGACTATGGTCCATGAACCCTCGCAACAGTCAAATTGTAATAAAACTGACGCACCGTATTGAATGTGGTTTGGACTGGTTCAATCTCAGGGATGCGAGGAAGTGTGTTACCAGGGTAACCAAACAAACGGACAGCATCCAGTTCAGTATAATACTCACACAAATCATGGTTGACCTCAAGCCGCAGTACTCTACAGAAAAAAGTTTGTAGAGCGAAGAGTTAGGTTTGGAAGTTATGTACCTCACAAAAAGACGAATTTACAGAAGAGGCAGCACGAGTATTTACCATCTAGTTTTGCGATTGAGCATTGTCTTGCAGTGCACTGTGCAATACATGTATTACAAAAATATCACATTGTAAAAGGTCACAACAGGCTGGCCCATTGCCATGACGTATCATAAAAGTGCCAAGGCATATTTCCAAAAAAAACTATGGGTCCCTTCTTTCAATCACTAAGCTGACTCTAAACGAGCCAGCAAAAACAAATGAGTTGTCGCACAAAGTTTGCATTTCTTTAGCATGCCAAACATGGTTCAATTACAAGACAGCAGATCAATTTGCACAAATAGAATGCTGTTCTCTGGCGACTGTAATCCAGATGACAAAAGGGCGACAAAACCTTCGTAGTGTATTTCTGACCACAGATAATACAAGAAAGTCCTCCTGCGTGAACGCAAGAGGCATACTGACCGCTGCGTAGCAACAGCTCACTATGCTGTTCTATCCCCCCCCCCCCGGTGGATAGACAAACTGAAAACACTAACTCCTCTCGTACTACGTACGCGGTCGGTAAAAATATGCGATTTTATAAAACGCACGCGGATTGCCATCTTCCGAATTCTTTATCACAAAATTGACGGTTTTTCTGCTAACATTTTCGCAAAAATAGGGTTGTACATGATAGTGTCACATTTCAGACCGATGGAGACTTACCTGGTTGGGAATGATATGCTTCTGATTGGAGGAGAGAATATTCTTGAAGAAGCTGGTGCACATTCATTAGCACCACACCACAGGGTCACCCATCTATTAACAAATGTCAATGATACAAAATGTTGTTTGTTTTAAATTTCAAGATTAACACCTGCGCAAAGAAAATAAGGAAATAAAATGTTCTTCATGTGTTTATGAATGTGCAGCATCTTGTGTACTCTGACTTCATCTTTGATCCCAGGCCTTGGTGTAGCTTGTGACTTTGATTTCCCCAGTAATGGACTTCATCAAGTTTTCGTTACGTTTGCGGTTTTAAACCTGAACAACTAATGCGAACGAACCTGACATTGCCCGTAGATAAGTCATCAGGATCACAGTCAGCTGCGAGGATGCGTACCACGGACCCTGGGTTGTACGTCTCGTATATCTCTATCTTCGTTGGATAAACCGTCTCGCTAAATTTCAGTTCTGTAACAGTGAAAAAGTCACGACTTTTAATGGGTTTTTTCCCTTCAAGATATCTTTCCAATAAGTTGTAAAAATGTGTGGACAAGTACTGTGTTAATTGTGTAGAAGAATACACACCAACAAAGTCTTGGCTTACAAATGACGGAGGAGTTCTGTTTAGTGTGTGAGGTGCAGAAGGCGCGAGCTTCCACCACGGCCCGTACATACGCTGCAAGTAAAACAGCAATGTTTTATTTTTGAAAACGTATTTAATCTACAAATATTTCCATCTCGCAAATATTAAATTCAATCTAAGTATTCTTGATACTATTTTCATGATCTGTTGGATCATTCACGCTGACCAACATCGAGACCAAGAACTGTACCGAGAAGGATACCAAGGGATATTAATGGTACTGTAATATTCACGGTGTGGTAATTTAAACCGACCCCATCTTTTTAGGGCCCCCTGGACTATTTTTTCTTGGACCTCTTTTTTATAAGTATTGTTTTTTTACAACTAAATTAATTTCAAAGTCATAATGTTTAGATTACATATACTTAAGTATCATACAAAATATTTCAAAGATTTAAAAAAGATTAATTTGATAAATTCCCATGCTTTTTAATTAACACATAAAATTAAATTTAAAATAAAATTATTCCACAACTATTGTAAAGCTTTGGAAAAAATATCATTCTTTATTAATTATGAATCCTTAGCAACAAAATTCTTCAATATTTTTTACAATTTAATTGAAAACTTTTCTTTCAGAGGGGACCAGGTAAAAGGGGAAATGAAATCCGTCAATGGAGGGCTCAAGTGTTAAGGGTGGCTCTTAGCAGAATTGGACTTCTAGCCCTAAAAATAAGGGAGGGGGCCTGTTATCTTCAAGAGGGAAAACCAATTATTACAGGGGGTCTATAAGTAATACTGCACCAGTGTTCAAACACCCTTCCCATGGTATCCTGGCATCCATCTATTTTACTGGTTGAAAACCTACCCTAACTTTGAGTGAGGGGCAGAGGTCCTTGTCACTCCTCTCTGTTTAACACTTTTAAAGAACATTTGAAGGACATAAGCCTTTTTGTGAGACCACTGGCACCCGTTTTGGACTTCTGGTGATGCATGTGTACTCTGGGTTCCAAAGCTAGGGTGGATACCTTGCTTGTGTGCTTTGTCACCTGTGTGCAATGGATTTTTCGCATTCACCTCTGGGGTGACACTTGCTGGTCTCTTGGCAGAAAATCTGAGAAGATCTAGATGCAAATATACATAAACATTGTTAAAACTTACAAACACACAGGCCTGTGTGAAGTCTCCGTAACTTGGATAAATGGTGTTATTTCCTGCAAGATTTGGAACTGTATACGATATGCTAGTCTCACTCCCATATTGAGAACTGAAATTGATCACAGATTCGGCGAACTGACTGATGGTTTTCGCCTCCATTGTTGTTGACAACACAAAAAAGAACCGGGTACCAGGCTCAAAGAGTCCTCTGCATACTCTCCAAGATAAAAGTCAGACATAAGTTTCAACTGACTGTGAAATTGAACAAAAACAGATTTACTTGAAAACTATTCACCAAAAATATATTAATCATTAAGCGTGATGTGTGTTTTGACAATAGTAACAAATGTGGTAAAAATGTCGGAGAGATATTTGGAGACTATTTAGCCTTGTCCCACTTTGTATTGTGTAGTCATTTCATTTCATTTGGATAGAAAAATCGTCCTTACTGGTACGTAATAAGATGACAGCTCGTACCTTTTACTCGTACAAGTGTATTTATGGTGCCTGATCCATGAACGTTTGCTTTCGAGTTTAGGTTCTTTTTTAAAACTGGCTTACTTGCTGCAAAGCAAGATGATAGACTTTGTGGACTTTGCATGTCATATTAATAGTTGTGTCTGAGTCTGAAGTGCTGCGACAAGAGCAGTACGGTCTGAAACGGATTAAACATGGAAAAGAATTTTATCTACGGTATTTTGTGGGTACAAAATGTACATAATTAACCAAAGATTTTGTGAACTGCGAGACACTTTCACTTCCCGATAATTAAAATTGGAATATTATTCATTTGATTAGAAAATGAAATACGTGGATTTCGTGCGACAGGGAAGTGTGGCTGTCCTAACGATCAAGAATCCCCCAGTCAATGCTCTCAGGTAGGCTTACTGTGGCTCAAAATGTGGACTTCATGGGAGAATATTTAAAAGCCGACAGAAACATAAATTATATCTAATAGTTACACCTCAAAGTGTGCAAGAACAGGTCAGGTTGCAGTATCGGATCCAGGATTTGGTGGGGGGGGGGGGCAGAACATTTTTCCGAGATTTTGCCGACATAGTGAAGCTGTTTTTTATTTTGCTGTTTAATATACCAGATCTTCTAGCTCCCTAGCCTCGCAAAATAGAATCATCATATGACACTTCTTCCCTCTATTATAGTTCAAACTTTCAGAAAAATTCATCGAACCCTTGACCGATTTTTTGAATGTGTGCTTCCACAAGTAGAAAACCTATCACAAGTTCAGACATGGTAGGTCCTTTATTACCAACTGTTAATTTTTATGCAAAAACACAGGAAAAAAATTCATAACTGGGAAAAACACAGGGAATTTATCTTGGCTAGAATGTGGCCCCTGTACCAGAATGAAATAATTTTCTCAAACTGAAACGCAATCGCAACCTGAGCTATTCAGGATCCACAATTCTATACATTATGAAAGTTTTTCAGGCCAAAATAGAAGAAAATTACAAGTAACAAAACTTTAAGGATATAATTCATTGCAAAAAAAAACATTAGAAAGTGTGCAAGATGAGGTTCATTTACATCTCCCAGCAGATTATACAAGTTGTTTGTACTTATACAGTTGCAAGTTCTTTCAAAAATTATTACGAACAGATGATTGTTGAGGCTAAAACTAACGAGCCTCTGATGGCCAAGTCTAAAGGACCTCGTTTGAAGTGAATATCATTTTTCTTCGTGTTGTGTTGTTTCAGCACAGGAGTACGAGATGGGCTGGAGTTATGCATGAAGCGTGCGGTGGAGGACCCTGCCGTAGCAGCCATTGTTGTCCACGGAGAAGGCAAGACCTTTCCTGCTGGGGCTGATATAACAGAATTTAAAGGCTTGCGAGAAAGAAAGGGTGAGCCTTTTTTTTTCCTGGAGACGTAGGTGAATATAGGGATGACTATGTACTTTACACACAGGTATTTCGATCAAGCTTGGAAAACAACCATCTTGGTAGTTCTATTGAAGGTCAAAAGACACACCTTTAGATGGTCTTTGAGAAACCAAAACATGACCGAAAAGGTTGGAGACTCTACCTCTCAAAATTTATGGGGATGTTCATGAAAGAATAAAAGAACTACTTTTCTAATTACGACATCTCGATCAATAGTGTTGCAGAAGTTTCCATTATTTCAAAAATTCACTCTATTGTTACCAACCGCGTACGTAGTACGACTGGAGGTTATCTTTTCATCGGTGTCTTTCTGTTAATACGGGGCTTGGGTACCCCCCTGGCAGGGGATGGAGTACCTGCCTGACCAGGTCAGGACGGAGGGAGGGAGTGCCCCAGGCTGCCCCTAGCCAGGTCAGGACGGGGGGGGGGGGTGCTCCGGATCAACCCCTGGCCAGGGATGCTAGGTCAGGATGGATGGGCCAGGTGAGGACGAGGGTAGGGGGTACCCCCCAGCCAGGAATGGGATACCCCCAGCCAGGTCAGGATGGAGGGGTGCCTGGGGTACCCCCTGGCCAGGGATGGGTACTCCCCCCGGAATGGGATCAGGAAACTGTTATATCTGGATTCCAGAGTCTATTCAGAATCAATTTTAATAAATCTGTGTGAAAAGAAAGTAACTAGTTGTTGTTCAATTTTAA
>JBCAUG010710249.1:0-13317 GCA_038406175.1 Haplosyllis leylae
CGTTATAAAATTGAATGTTAAATTTGCTAAATTAGTTGCTACCAGTATTTGTGAATATGTAATACAAGTAAAAATTATTACTGGTATATTGAAATTTTGGACACAGGTATATATTTGCAAATTAAAATAGGTATATAATTCATGCCTGTAATTGTTAAAAAAGAAGACCAATGTTTAAAATAATTTGACAAATTTAACAGACCGAAAAACGGAAAAATTAGAATGTAAAACATAGAAAACATAGAAGTAATGGAGCTTTTTTAAAAAGGCGCAATGGGAATGTATGCTGGGTGAAGGAAGGCGTACCTAAATTTGAAGACTTGAAAAAGTAAGCAAGCAAAAGAAGGCCAATTATTGTGAGAAATAAATTCATTATCCTGTCAAAATTCCCTGACAATTCCCTCACAATGGTCAAATGGTCACAATTGGCTGACATTTTTTTTTCAAAATTCCCTGACCTGCAGAAAATTTTGCTTTTTTTCCCCGACACGTGGCAACCCTGACAAATGTTTCCGCGTTGTGAATCTAGTTTTACCTAATATTTTCTAAGTGGGAAACTTTGTTACTGCCCGCATTCCCAAGGATGCGGTAAGGTAATGTTTTCACAGGTGGCTGTTTGTCTGTCAACGGGAAATTTAGGAGGGTAGGGGTACCTCTAGACAGTACAGGGGTACCTCCCCCGGACAGTACAGGGGTACCTCCCCCTCCCCCGGACAGGACAAGGGTACCCCTCGCTCCCGCTCAAGTTACGCATTGGGCGATATGCCGCTTGTTTACTTGTAGTAAATTCAGCAACAAAAAATGACCCCAGTGGGGATAGAACCCTGGAACTCTTAAATATCACTCTAGCGCCCTCCTGATTGACCTAAGTTGACATTTGTTGTCAATCTGGATCTTTAAGGCATTTATAAGTCATGCTCTATTGATTCTAGAAATAGTAAAAGTCCAAAATATGAAATGGTGCCTGAAACAAATTTCACAATAGAAATTTAATGTGCAATACATGTGTGCTTAGCACAGTCAGCAAGGTATCAGCTGGATAATCAAGAGGTCCTGGGTTCAATCCCCACTGGCATTATCGTTTCTGATGAATTTATTTTGCTCTTCCATGGACAAGCATATGTTGACCCAACTTTGCATAATTTAAGGACATCTCGACCATCTGTTTTCGATCCTAGCGCCTAGAAATCTTGATTCACTCATTACCAAATTTACCCAGTTGCCATGACAGTGAAATTTTGATCGTGTTGGAGTTATTTACCTCACACAGGCAGAGTTCCTTGGATTTATTGCTGACGTAAGGCTTGTACCAGCCGACCTGCAGTTCCATACGCTCGTATGTCAGTAAACGGCTCTGACGCTCGGATGGCCGTTCTGGACGCACGTAAGGCCTCTCCGGGGTGTCCCAACTCGGGAAGATGAAAATGACACTAGAGATGAGGCCCGATATTATCGCTCCCTGTAAGTACAATGCTTGACTACAGTGTAATCAGGGGGGTTCAGCGCGGCGGATGGCATACTATAAACAGATCGCAAATGAGCCCGAAATGATCGCAGATGAACAGTGATAAACTTCAATCAAGATCAATCAACTTCATTCATGTTTAATGAACTTAATTCAAATTGATTTAAGTTCAATTGTCTGTTAAATGAACTTAATTCAAATTGATTTAAGTTTAATTAACCTCATCTGCAATCAATTTAAAAATTTTTACTTTTTCAAAAGTTTTGAAAAAACTAAATATAATTTCAAAAATGTAAATATCTGAAAAAATAATACATAGAAGTGATTAGCGTATAGGCATATTTTAAAAACTAAATTATTAGGGAAAACATAAGAACGAATACTGAAAAGACAGAAAAAAATACAGTAAAAAATAAACTTCAAAAAGAAATACTCACATCTTCACGATAAATGAGTAAAATAAAAAAATAAATGTATCACATGAAAGATTTAGTTCTTCTGAAAAAAATGCAATAAAAAAGTTTTAGCAATGCCTTTCTATCAGATAGATCTTGATGGATTTAAATCAGACCTTTTCCTCCTCTTGTACAGCCCATAAGCATCAATGGTAATGAACTTCACATGCGATTTTTCATTGGTATGCGTTCCGCCGCGCTGATCCCCCCTGCATTGGCTGCATATAAGGTTTTCATGTTCGGAAGGTTAGTACATACAAATATGCTTGCTAGATAGTGGGGACTCATCACCAAGCGTAAGTGCAAAAAGACCACTGCATCCAAAATTTGAATATAGACACAATTTAAACAGCTTAATGCCGGAACCCCAATACTCTGAAAACTAAATTTTCAAACAGCCTTGATAGTGTTAAGGTTTGAATCAAACTTTGGTGACCAGTCTCATCATAACTTGATATTATTTTAATCAGCGTTCTAAATTATTGGAAGATACAGCAAAGTTTTAAAAGTAGACAGGACATCTTGTAGGAAATTCAATAATTTGGACTGGTTTTGAGAGCCTTATGGCTTATTCACACTGCACGGGAACGGGACCGGAACAGGTACAGGGAATTGGACCGAGAGCAATGGGTTCTAATATGTTGTACAGACAGAAATGTTCACACTGGTCCAAGACAGGTAAAGGAACCAGGGCCCATAGTTTCCTATCGTGCTGGTCCAGTACCCTGTACCTGTCCTGGTTCTGTTCCCGTGCAGTGTGAAGAAGGCATTAGCCTTACACTCGAGTTTTTCCATAATGTTTTCGTAAAATCTCATGAATTCATTGAACTGGATTCATAGTGATGTGTCTATGAAATAAGCAGGTCACCGTAAAGTAAAATGCAAAGTTTTCTCCATAACTAGACTGAAATTATGACATATATTTACAAATTTAATAATTATGTCGTAAAAATAGAAAACATAGAAAGTAAGCAATAATCAAGACTAAATGTTTCATTGAATTCATCGAATTCAATGACAATTACGGAAAAACTCGAATGTAGTCAAAGCACATTTTAGTTGATTCGTGCTGTGGTACATTTTTGTACTGTAATTCAAAATACGTCACCATAATTCAAGCTTATAACTCACCAGTTGAATATATTTAAAATTGGTAAATTCCTTTCAAGTATCACCTAATTAGTATAAAAAAATTCTTACTATCAGTCAATATATTATGAGTAGATATCCTATCCAAGTCCGAATATCGTCAGTAGTTGTGTATGTTTTAGTGAAATAAGAATTCAGTGAATTATGATCAGGATTTGGTGACCAGTGAAATTAGTTTCAATTGGTTTGAACCAGTTTGTGAAACGGTTATCAAACTGACTGTTATATTTTCAGTCAGGGTCAAGAAAAATTGGAATTTTCTTTTATTCTTTTCAAAATGAAATCAATGAGAACTTCGGTAGATATCTCAAGATTGAGATCGAGACGAAAAGAAAATCCATACTCTTGACTTTAAACAGGGCATTTACCTGTTAGATTTTAGGCTTTGATAGCACATGAAGATAATGGGAAAATCATTATTCATTTTGACCTTAAAAGTACTCGATTTTGATTAATTTAAGCAAGCTTCACAACAGAAATGTGTAACACAAACACAAATAATACCACAAAAAAATTATTGTAAATTTCTTATTTTGTATTTGATTCAATTAATTAGACGAACTAGATTAATTTACCTGGAATCTTCCTGCTTGGCCGCAGGAGGCACGCCGTCTGTTGCGTAGCAAGTACTTGCTCTTTTGTACTGTTCCTGAGGGAGTACCTCAGTCCCAGCTGGGGGGTACTCCAATCATCCCAACCGAAGAGTACCCCAATCCCAGCGGGGGGTACCCCAGTCCCAGTTAGGGTACCCCCCAGAAAGGACCTGGGACCAGTAGCCAGGGAAAAACCTGGGACCAGGGTTACTCCCTGTGAAAGGACCTGGGACCAGAAACTGGGGTACCCCCTGGTGACAGACAGACAAACTGAGAATATTACCTTCCCGTCGTACTTTGTATGTGGGCTGCAACTATTCAAGAACAAAAATGTACTCCTGCAGGAATGCAAGTGGCATACCGACTACTGTGTAGCAAGTGTTTGCTGTGTTGTCCTATCTGGGGGGGGGGGTACTTGGGCTGAGTACCCCCCAACCATGGGACTGAGTCCCCCCCTGGCCATGGGACTGGGTACCCCCCCTGGCCATGGGACTGAGTACCCCTGGCCATGGGACTGAGTACCCCCAGCAATAGGACTGAGTACCCCCTAGCCATGGGACTGAGTACCCCCAGCCATGGGACTGAGTACCCCCTCCCACCAGCCATGGGACTGAGTACCTCCCCTGCCCCCTGGCTGTGGGTCTGAGTATCCCCCCAGGTCAGACCCTCACAGACCACCCTGGCTATGTGTATGATCTGAGTATCTCCCCATGGTGGACAGACAGACAAACTGAAAATATTACCTCCTCTCGTACTACGTACGCGGTTGGTAATAACTGAAGTCTAATGTTAAGTCTTTCTACGTATGTCATTCACAGCTGAAGTAATGGTTAGCATGCCTGACAGTTGATCAGCAGATTCAGAGTTCAAACCTACGAGTCTTTTTAATATTTACTTTATTTTTTATCTTTCTAATTAGTTGAATTAGATGAATTTTCAAATTCAAAATAGAAAAACTTGAAAATTAAGAAAAAGTAAGAATTCAAAATCCGGTATGTGAGACTGCAGGTAACTCTTTGCTTTCCGACAATTACCGAATTGTGACTGAAAACATTATGTGGCATGTTTCAGAAAATGTAGTTTTTCTATTTAAAATCATCGATGTCCAGATCAATCAAAGCAAGCTGTTTTCCTTTGAAGTTGACAAACGAGTCAATTGGAGTTCAGCTTCAGAACCCTGCAGGAACTGCAAAGGTTTCTGACAAAAACGATGGTATCAAAAGTCTCTGATTGGAGTTTACAATGGCGGAATATGAGAAAATAATATTTTGAATGATGGTGCAAAATTGAGACCATTTGTTCACAAATTTATATTGTAGAAAAATCATAATGGATAGATCTGACCTATGGTGGCTCGGGAACTCATCTTTTTCTGTTTCTGCTTCCGTTGCTGCTTCTGCTTCTAGCACCTACGAGACAGCACCATAAGTGTTATTAACATGTATGGCCTAAAAATCATAGGTGCTTCTTTGAAAAAAACAGCTATGGGATATGTCTTGGAATGAATTTTTAATTGTTACAGGCTCTATCTCAGAGATATTCTTTTAAAGAAACACCTAAGTGATCTATCTCAGAAGCATTATTTTTTTAAGAAACACCTAAGAGATGTGTCTCAGAAATGTTATTTTGAGATAATGCTTCTGAGATAGATCCCCTAAGCATTATTTTAGAATAAAATTTCTGAGATAGATCCCTTAGCTGTTTCTTTAAAAAAATGTCTCCAAGATAGATCCCATAACAAATAAAAATTCATTCCATGACATATATAAACATCTATGGCTTTTGAGCCATACATATTAAATTAATAACACTTATGGTGCTGTCTCATAGGTCTTTGCAACTGATACGGATAGAGAAATAGAAACAAACAAGTTCCTAACACACAACCTGTATCTTAGCTTTAAATAGTATATCTTGGAATGACTCAGATATTCACAGATTTCCCAACAGGAAGAAAACAATAAATGTCAGAAATGGCAAAAAACACATGTTTTTGTTACTTCCTGTTGGGAAATCTGTGATTGTCTGAGCCATCCCCAGATATACTGTCAAAAGTAAGATGTAGGTCAGATCTATCCATCATGAAGTATATTGCACCATCATTCAAAGTATCTATTTCACATAGACTACTATTTGTAAACCCCTCTCAGTTCACACCATGTGCTTGGGTTTGACTTCCTCCAATACCTTAACATAGTTTTGATAGTCACAGCCATGTGTTCAATTACAAAATGTAAACAGTATTGCTTTATTGAACATAGCTATAAAGTTCTCTGTGATCTATTGCATTGTATTGTAATGGCTAGTAGACCATGAAACTTTTAAAGAGACTACATTACACATAAATTTGAAGATGAAGATGTAAATTGAAATTGGAAGAATATTGATTTCTTCAATTTATTTTATGTGTAATACATACATTTTGACATCTTAAATAGAATGCTAAGTTTGAAAAAGTTTCACCATGTAAAATTTGAGAAAAATATAGAATTCAATGTAAAGTTGGGTCATATTTGTGGTGTGATTACTCATTAATTGTCTGGTGAATGTTGTTGTAACTTCCACAGATATCGTAAAACATTATGTTCTTCAAATGACTGCCAGTGGATTTGCTTCCAAACATAAAGTGGGTAAAGGATACTGAGTCACATTGCCGATTCTCTGATTTTGTGTCCATGACAAGCTGATGACTTTACGCCCATTATTGACACCAAATGTGTGACAGTACAAATGGTGGAGTAAATTGTAAATATATCGAACCGGAAATCTGTGCCTTGTACCTGACACAAGTTGACGTGTGTTGTGCCAGGACACAAAGTACCAACCTTATTTTACTATATTTACATATTTTCTTGAACATCTATATTTAGAAGTTATATTTCACAAATTTAACCATGGAAGAAACATACATCTTTGGCTGGACTTAATAAATATTGCAAATGCCAGACAGAACACATAACACATTTCAACTATTTTCAACTCGTGGGAATGAAGTCATCAGCTTATGATTTTAACCCATGATCAGAAGTTCATTCTCGGAGTTGATTAAGCATGCTTGCAAGGATATCAACAAAATTGTTTATTTAGGCCATGGAGTCCACACAAAGGGGCCTGTTCTCGCGAATAATTTTATTTAAATAGTGTTCAAGCTATTTTGAGAATCATAAAATTGGTACTTTTATAAAGCAATTGGAATTTTGAGACTGGTCACAATTGATCAATGAAACTAGTTTGAACTGATTTGACAAAATAGTATGCAAACCAAAGTGTATGTACAATAAATCAGTGCACTCTATTTTTGTAGCCTTACAATATGCTAGATGACCTCCTAAGCATTTGGGCTGGAAGTACAGGAAGCGACCGCACAAACACACAGGCTATGGAAACTCTGGCAAGAGCAATTCATGTATCAGGCTGGGAGTAGTCATAAAAATTCAGTCCAATTCTTCTGGAGCCCTTTAAAATGTATGTAGAATTTTGATCTTTTAAAAACATTTCCGGAATGAAAAAGTCTACTAAGATTACTGATCATGCTCCAATTAAATTTTTGATGAAAGTATTGTTTTCATTCAGACACTTGACAGACTAAAACACAAAAGTTAAAATAGATAACATTATTCAGAATTAGTCAGAATTGTCTAACTTCATTGAAATCCCAAAATACAATTTTGATGAGTTATTGGTATGATAAGGACCAAGTAATTCTTCCAAAATCAAACTATAATCTCAAACAGATACTATTACAAAAAACAGAAACTAAAGAATCCCGTCGAGTTGACTTTTATTAAAACCAGCACAACATATTAAGAGCCAGTATGCTGGATAAATTTAAATTTTACTTCGCATAAAATAAAATTGGGAAGTGTTATTTTAAGATAAATGTACTGGTCTTATTTATTTGTGTTTAACTCTGTTACTTCGTCGTCTGTTTGATTGTCAATTTTAGAGTACACACGCATAGCACACAATTGTGACATACAGACCGTAATCTAAAAAAAATAGGTTATCAGACGTGCTCGGCTTGATATACAGTTTTATCAAGCCGAAGTAAGTCCATTTTAACCAATGAAAAAGCTCAGTCCCCACCCATCTGATGATAAATAAGCCATTTGTGACTTGTAGTTTCGATGGCACGGGTTGCCGCGGCAGAAAACGTCAAAATTCAGTACTTTTTCCAAGAAAATTTTCAATTCCTATGTCCATGGTTTAGTGGATAATGACACAATGAAAATTGAGAAGGAAATTTATTATATAAATTCACATATTTTAGAAAATGTAGTGAAGTAACCAAAATCTCATGACCTAAAGTTGCCTTTTTACAGTTTTGTCACTATATTTTCCCAATTACAGACTCTAAAAGTAAACTATCTTCCAGAATTGTTGGTTGTGTCATTACCCACTGAAACATATGTACAGGAATTGAATTTTTTTGTAAAAAGTATCAAATTTTTATGTTTTCTGCTGAGACAAGTCCATTAGGAGATTTTTTTAATTAGGACACTGGAATCCCATGCAAACAAGTCAGTTAAATCCCCCGCTTCACACCTTTGCAGATTTAGTGAATAGGGTTGTAGTGCGGCCGACCACTGATTGGTCGGCGCCTAATTCCTAATTTTCTCCTAATGATGAGTTGCGTTTGAATATAACCCGTGGATAGTTTCCATTTCTCGAGAAAACACTGTGCTTGTCACGAACTTGTATTTTTGAGTTTTATTGAAATGAGTACGGAAAACACTGTGCTTGTCAAGAATTTGTATTTTTGAGTTTTATTGAAATGAGTATGGAAAACACTGTGCTTGTCACGAATTTGTATTTTTGAGTTTTATTGAAATGAGTATGGAAAACACTGTGCTTGTCACGAATTTGTGTTTTTGAGTTTTATTGAAATGAGTATGGGATAGTAAAAAGTAATTCAACAAGGAAGGATTACCTCCACTGAAGATAGAACCGGGGACCTCTACCATTCCAATCTGATGCTCTCATCTCTGATTTAACTTGGCAAGTGCTAGATGAGGGATATTTAACTTGACTTGACATACCAATTGTGTTTTAGACAACACAGCATGACGATATAAAGTTTTACAAGCAATCGTGTTTTTTCGATTTTGGTTTTGAAATTGGGCGAATTCATCTAATAAGTTGAAATAGACAAATGCTTCATGGATAGTCAAATCTACTATCTGTGAATAGTAATTTATTCACACATAGTGTGTTCAACTATCTGTGGATAGTATAAATTCATTTTTCACTATCCATGTATTGTGTAAAATCACAGTGTAACTATCCATGAACAGTGAACTGATCTATGAATAGTGTAAATGAACATTTCACCTATTCATGGATAGTCAATTCCACTGTCCATGTACAATTAAATGGATCAATCTAATTCATCTAATTTAGCAAGATCCAAAACCAAAATCGAAAAAAACACAATTGTCAAGTTAGTTCCATGAGGAGAGCAGACTACAGTACTAGAGGTCCCTAGTTTTATTCTCGCAGGAGCTAACTTTTTGGCTGATTTTCTGTTTGCTTTCCCCTATGTAAGCCGTTTATTTAGTTTTTCCGTTTTTGGTTTGTTAAATTTGTCAAATTATTTTAAATATGGGTCTTCTTCATTAACACATACAGGTATGAATTATGTACCTGTATCAGTTTGGAAATATATACCTGTGCACAAAATTTCAATGTACCAGTCTTAATTACTACTTGTATTACATGTGTACAAATACTGGTAGCAAAATCATTTAACAAATTCAACAAATTTGAGGTGCAATTTTAAAACGGAAAACTCAATTTGAATGTCAACATTGCTAATTTTGTGAAAACCCAGTTGAGATTGTGACATTTGATTGGCTTGTTCACACGCATAATCTGATTGGAGATTTAATGGCAAACTATCAGATTGTTCTGTTATTGAACTGGCCACTGTGGGTTTGTATGGGTGCATCCGGGTTTTTCACGATAGGCAAATCTGTCAGATCTGACAGAAATAAAAGGCAATTTTTTAAGAAGAATTACAATTCAGAATTAAAATATAAGGATTATTTAATATTTCCAGTACTTGCTAGATTGTGGAAACTTTGTCAAATCATTAACACATGCAACAGCAAGGAGTAGAAATCCACTTAAAGATCTGACAGATCTGTCAAAAATGCCTATCCTGAACTACTAGAATGGAGTTTTTCACAATCTCTCCACAATACACGAATGCCAACATTGCCAACTTTGTTTTAGCTCTGCCATTAAAAATCATCTAGTTCAATGTGGCATTTATCCCAAAAATGTAATCTTTATATGCCCTTTGATTTCTAATTTCACATTTACCAACATCTGTTGATGTAAATACAAAAGAAAACTGCAAATACATGGCAACACAAAGTTGGCAATAATGCCAACATTTCAAACTTTGTGTGTTTGTGAAAAATTCGAATAGGTACATCCAATTTGGGGTTATTACGACACGGAAATCTGCCAGATGTGACAGAAATAAAATGCAATTTTTAAGAATGATCATAATTTAAACGATTTAAGATTACTGACCCCTGCAAGAATGTGTATGTCATTAAATGAATAACACCTACAAAAGCAAGAGGTAGAAATGCACTTCTGGACCTAGCTGGATTGTAAGGGAAGAGTAAAATAGCGTAGAACTTTCAGTTGAAAACAAAGTATGCTGGACTCTTTGCGAATGTATTGCCAGGAAATGGGTACATTTTGTAGAAATGATCCCACGTTTAATGCCTTTTAAATTGAAATGGAGTATCTTTCAAAATTGCGATTTTTTTTAATCATCCTCATTCAATTGAAAATCCATCATCATAGTGGCAGAAGAGGTAGTTACGAAATAGTATTTTTACAAACTGCATCCGTGAATGTATCTATTATCTATCAGACACGCTACTTTTGGATGTTGTCGCTATTCATTGAATCCATGAAATTCAACTAAAATCATTTTGGGAAACCTCCAGTAGTCCTTTTTTTCCTTGATTTTAATATGAAATACCCCGGCTTTGGAAAATCTAGTAAGAATAATTCATTCGCGTTTTCCCTAAATTATACAAAGTTGACAACGTTGCTAACAAAGGCTTTCGTGCAAAATAAATTCAGCTAAAAAATCATTCCCAATGGTCATTGAAACCAGGAATTCTCGATTATCACTCTAATGTTCTACTGACTATACTAGGCCCGGTTTATGTTAAGCAGGAGATTTCTGAAGTGACCACTTAAAAGTTCTAGAATCTAGAATCAATAGAGCATGACTTAATGATTCAGACTAATAACCAATAAGTGACTTTGCTCAGTCAGTAGAGCATTGGCATGATGATCAAAAGGTCTTGGGTTCAATCCTCACAGGGGCAATTTTTTAGCTGAATTTATTTTGCTCTTGCCCGTGTAAGCCTTTGTTGACTTTGCAGGCTGGTGTAGCAGGTTTTCTCAGTATTTCAATTATGCCAGAGCTTTTTAAAAGGTGATGTTTTACAATTTAAACATTCGGGGTTTTAACAAACTCACAAAATCGGCAATATTGGCATCAGAGACTTTCGTACTTGAAAACAAACAAATTCAGTAACAAAATATTACCAAGGTAAGGATTGAACATCAAAATTTTGATGTCCGCCTTTCGATGATGGACTCAAAAGAAATGATATGGGTCACATATTTTTGATCTGTGCTAAGAAATAACGATTTTCTCATGCATTTATTGCAGGTATGTCTGAACGCACAACCGTTCATTGAAAACCACCATTTTCAACATCCTTCAGAACATTACGGTAACGACTCAACGACAGCATTTGTAGTACAACAGAGCGCGGGAAATCCTCTACTTGCTACCGCCAACTATCAACGTCCATCCCCCTACCTACACCACAGAACTGAACAACAACCAAACGTAAAGTCATCGCAAGAGAAGGTTCAGAAAACATCACAGATTAACAATCGTAAAATAAACAAGGACAAAGGAAAGGCAAAGCCACAAGTGTACGCCTGCGAGTTCTGTAGTAAAAAGTTCACCACGAAAGCTGGACGATATTTCCACAAGCCCATTCACACGGGAGAATGGAAGTTCAAGTGCGACTTCTGTAGTAGAGGCTTCATGGAAGCAAAAAAGTACCGCAACCATCTGCAGCAGCACTGGCTGAAAATGATGAATACCTAAATAGTAGAGTGGTCTTCTTATTGTGAGGTGAAATGGCTACTGGATTTTCATTTTCTGGTATTTTACCTTAAGCAGCAATTAAATGTGTAAAACGGAAATTTTAATTGGTCTCAACTTATTTTCCAAATTTCACTAAATGTCTTAGTGAAGTTTTTTTCCTCATGTAGTTATGATCTCTGTTAATTTGGCTCCAATAGAAATGTTTTTTCCAAAACAAACCTTTGACCCTCGTTCATCTCAACCAAGTTTTTCCATTTTCTTTCTTTTAAATTTATCAATTGTTTGTATAATATTCTGAAATAATGTTAATTTTTATTTCATGGAACACAGGTATATAACTACTACCTGTGTTTTATTTAAAATAGTATCTGTACTACTATTACAATACACCAGTATAAAATAATCCCTAGTATTACAAAGTATAAATACTGATAGAACAAAAATTTGTCTAATTTAACAAATCCGTGACACTATTTTAAAACGGAAAAAAACTCAATTGTCTCCTATTCATGCGCACCCACCTCAATGACATTGAAACGGGTAACAAAACAACTCGATTCAAATAATACATCGCTTCAGGAAATTTTATGTAACACCCTGTAGAGCATCCCTTTGTGACTGTTTTCGATGGTATCAATCATTTCTGACTGGGGTTTCAATGGTGTCTATGAAATTAACATTTGGAATGATTTTGCAAAAATCAGGGCTTTTCTCTATAAAATGATAATGTGAAAAAATACTTCACAAAGGGAAGATCCTAACTACATCTTAGTTTTTACACTACATCTGGGGATGACTTAGATATTCACAGATTTTACAACAGGAAGTAAACAAATAGCATGCAGTTTTTGCCATTTTCGACCTTTTTGTTTACTTCCTGTTGGGAAATCTGAATATCTAAACCATCCTCAGATTTAGTGTAAAAACTAAGATGTAGTTTGGATCTCCCCTTTGTGAAGTATTTCCACAATATCATTTTGTAGAGGAATGGCCTCAATTTTGCAAAATCATTCCAAATATTAATTTCTCATAGACCACCATTGTAAACCCCAGTCAGAAATGACTGACACCATGGAAAACAGTCAGAAATGGATGCTCTACCTACAGGGTGTCACAGTTGTCAATTTCCAACAACTTTCTCAATGTCTAAAGATAAACTTTGCTCAGGCTACAGTGTTCATGTTTAACATTTCGATTAAGTTACATTTTGTACTAACTACATTTTTGAGTGTAAGGTTTGCAGTTTGTACTGTAAATAAAAGTTTTGAAACGAAAACTTTCAAAAATACTAATGACACTCCTGATATACACCCATTACAGTACCACAATCATCAATACATTTATTATCACGATTCTAGTGAACTAAAAAGATTTTAGCGAAAACTGTTCATATGAAATTGAAAACTATGCAAACTAAAGACAAACAAGAAAGTCCTCCTGCGTGAACGCAAGAGGCATACCGCCCGCTGCGTAGCCGACCTATCCCCGGGGAATCAT
>JBCAUG010710260.1:2596-13316 GCA_038406175.1 Haplosyllis leylae
GTTGGGAAACCCCCCCCCCCCCCCCCCCCCGCGCTACTGTAATCTCATCGACATCTCACCGGACACGCTAAAGTGGCATATCCCGATAGTAACTAGACGCCACTAATTTTTCTGAAGCCAATACCCTACATAGTGTATACATCTCGCAGTGAATATCTCAACACTCCATCATATGAGTGATTTCGACCGTCGGAAAAGTTGATTTTTAAACCATTTTTCCCATTTCTGAATAGACCTGCTGAAATTTTGGAAAAATATCAATATTTATTCACAAAAACAAGTTGATTTTTATCTGAGCAAGCCAAATTTGGGGCAACTTGTCTGGATGGACAAGTTGATTTGAGTTATTCACTGTTTATAAAAGAATGAAGTTTTACCCTTCGATGATACAAGTGTTGTGAACCGTTAATTAACGAACGCAAGTAAAACATCCTTGTGGACGTCAGCTCATTTGATAATATTAAACATAAGGTTTCCTGTGAAACATGTACAGCGCCACCTGGAGGCCTTTCACGGACAGAATGGTTCTAAACCCATTCTGACGCCATCACCATGGTTACATCGGTATACTTTGACAGTGACTTTCACGGACGCGGGGACTTTGGCGTTACTTGCAAACAGACCGTCAGATTTTGAAACTGTTCTGTGCGGAAACACAGATCATCTTCTGGCGAGGTCTGTTGATGACTCGAGAGCGAGGGGGACGCTGACGCCTACCACAGGTAGATCATGACCGTGTGGGCTCATCCTGGTTGTGAGGTAACGAGTGTAACATGTGACCTGATTAAATCTCGACGCTGCGTCTCGTACACTGAACGAGTTTACTTTATCAGCCGACAACATTCCTGGCGCCGGTGTGTTGCACAGAGATACTTGATTCTTAATACACAGCATCAGAATATTGAGCAGCGGATCCAGACCTCATGTGTAAGACTAGGGCTGCCATGTTGTTTCTGACCTGATTTTACAGAACGGGGGGCATGGCTCCTGTCGCCCCCTCCCACCCCGGATCCGCTGCACAGAGTTGCACAGAGAACGCACACAGCTTCACTGTTCAACCCAACACCCCCACCAAGGTTTGTCACCCTCTCCCCTCCCTCCACATTTTACTTTTAGTTTCTAAATTTCTTCTCTTGACTGGCCTTATAGGTTGAGATGTCGAGTAGTACAGTGAAGTGTGCGTGCAGGCGACTCCATCTTCGCCATGGTTACAGGAACGAACAACTGCTACCATGGTTACAATACAAACTAATCTTAATTACACTACTTGATCACAGAACTCGTTTCCAAGGTTACATTAAGAACATTGATTCAGTAACAAGTGGTTTCCTTGGCAACAGTTTCTGCTTACAAAATTGCTAATCTTTGTACAAGAATATTGCCATGGTTACTACAGGTTGCTAAGATACAGATAATCCTATAATTAAAGCTATGACGGCTAAGACGACGATGATAATAATGATAAGGATGATCCTTTTCTGAAAATAAAAATAAAACAAAACATAAGACAAATGAAACAACGAGAAACAATTGAAACAAGAGAGACGACAAAATTAAAAGTGCGACGTATGCCGTGTCAATAGTTTCTGTACTGGATGGGAGGTTGGCGAATCCTTCTCTACTGGGTGGGAGGTGGGTGGATCCTTCTGTACTGGGTGGGAGGTGGGTGGATCCTTCTCTACTGGGTGGGAGGTGGGTGGATCCTTCTGTACTGGATGGGAGTTGGGAAAGTCCTGGGTGGGTGGTGGATGGATGCTTCTGCACTGGTGGGAAGTGGGCAGATTCATCTGCACTGGGTGGGAGGAGGGCAAGTCCTGCACAGGGTGGGAGGTGGCCAGATCCTTCTGCACTGGGTGGGAGGTGGGCAGATCCTTCTGCACTGGGTGGGAGGCGGGCGTTTCAGGTATGACATGATGATGCTTTGTCACCTGGTGAAGGGGCAGTGACATGTTTAATGGATGTCATTAGAAATTACAAAAACTTTAAATTCGACAAAGATTTTCACTAAAATTGAAAGTTGACACGTTCTTTTATTCTGTGCTAGAAATAGTTGCACCTCTTGAGTGAGAGAAGCAGTGCAAAAACTCGCTTACACGTACAGATTTTTGTACCATTCAAAAATGGCTTCGGTGCCGCTTAAGGTCAAGAAGATCAAAGGTGTCGCTCACAAGAACCTTGGCGGTACGTATAAACGCGGATTTAGTCTCTCGCTGTGCACATCTACATCTAAACTACGTCTCATGCAGAGAACACTAACAGTTCAATGACGCGACACGTGCACAGTTCAAACTGAAGCTCAATACGCATGCGCTGCACATGCCCAGTCGTCGGTTAGTCAGCACCGGTGCATCACAACATGTTACCTCTGTAGTCCGGTTCCTGGTTTCCCTGGCTACGATGTGTTGATGCGCAACCCTCCACCACTTCCACGAGTTCAGCGTCTCATGCAAGACCACCACAAAATACAAACCTGCACCCACTCTGGGCGCGTATACACGTACAAACCTGCACCCACTCTGGGCGCGTCTATACATAAAACCTGCACCCACTCTGGGCGCGTCTCCACCTAACTGTAACAAGTCCCACTACCTTCTAATCGCTATCACGCATGCGCAAGTTAGTTTGTTATGAAACGCACACAGGCACTGTTACTGCATTTGTATATTGGAAATACGTGATGTAAAATTGTAGTTTGAACATTCATGAAACTTGCTGACGCTGAAACTGTTGACAAATCATTGTGTGATTAAAAAGTAGTTAAAATTACGTTATTGGAGGCGACTTCTTAAGTTTCACCGTGGGCGAGTATCACTCACTGTATGAACAATATCTCTTGGATCACTTTTCTAATTCACGACCATTTTCTTCCATAGTTTTAGACTTGTATGAACCGGGTCACGATAAATGGGACAAGAAACATCAACACAACGCTGTCTAAATGTCTGACAGAACGCTGAAATTGAAGAGAGGGTATCACAGAGAATGGGGACCATTCGGTGAAGGACGCTGTGCGTCAGAAAACAAGGAACGCTACAACGACGCTACAACACGTGAAACACATGTACGGGACAGACGCAGGTACCTGTTACATCCCGGCGTCTGGTTCCACCAGCACGAAACCTTCCGATAATACTGTCTCAACCACAGTTCATAAAAGCACGGGCATAATCAGGTTTTATTTCCAACCCCGAGGAAAAACTTGGACTAACCATTAACCATGCTACCTCCCGACCACCCCACTTTGAGACAAGGAACAATGGGTGCTGTTTCCAGGGCGACACCAGCGAGAATCAGAATCTCGCTCGACGGTAAGAAAGAGCCCTCTATCGGCGTTCAGCACGCATGCGCAAACGTGGAGAGATAAAATGCAGCGACAGTGACAGCTGTGCGTGTACGTAGAGAGAGAGGACGACGATGCTACCAACCACCGACACTCCACCGTAACCAAGCAACCACTCACATCTCCATGGTTACATACCGTCACCATGGCAGCACGATCACACTTACCCGCCTCGCTTTGCTTTGGTATTTGACGGCTTTCTTTGTGTCAGCTTTCGCTGTTTCGATGTAGTCTACGGACTGTTCTACATTGTATTCTATTCGGTCTATCATTTCACCCTGTGGAGAGAGCGTAAAGGCGAGAGATCAGTGCGGGCGGGAGGGCCGCGCGCCCGGGGGCGCTACACTTACCCGGCGTGCTTTGCTTTGGTACGACACTGCCTTCTTTGTGTCTCCTTTTGCTTTTTCTACATACTCGACCGCGTTAGTTACGTTGTACTCGATTCTGTCGATCATTTCGCCCTGAAAGAGGCAAAGAAAGTGGTTCGTTCGACGGAGGCGAGATTCAGTACAAACAAATACAACCAACGAGTTGTGGTGGTGATGTCGAACTGAGTAAAACAAGTACACTCAGCTGCGCCTGCGCTGTGCTGCCACATGTTGATGCAAACGACTCGAAACGAGCTGTGTTCGCATAAAGCAAGTGGAGCCAGGCGGGCCAGCGCACAGAAAAGCCACAACACCGCGCGACGCTCAGTGACCCCACACTTCCGGTCTCCTCAACTTCCGCTTTATCAATTCCGAAAATGAGTTCATCTCCAGTTCAGTAATTTACATCAGCGGTGATAAAAATAAGCGGAAGGTTCGATCACTGAGCGTCTTACATCTGATACGCTACTAAATCATAACCAAAACGAGGCCGTCAGCACTCATGGTCACGTGACATTTATATTTCAAATTCCGTGGCGCCACCTGACGTCCAGCTCTGTCACAGCTTCCAATCTCGTGAATAGCTGCGCCAAACACAATAACTTAATTTGCCATATGATCTCACAGTTTACTAGAGGATAACCATGACAAGAGGGGCGTCCTTCTCCGACATGGAATGGCATATTCTAACCCGCTGGCGCAGTCTTAGTTGCCTCAGACCAAGCCTTTTCAGAGCACTTGGTCTGACCCAACCAATGACCTATTTTTACAGTTAAAATTAATTACGGGCTAAAGCCCTCGGACTTGGTGGACACAAGGCCCTTGGTCTGAGTCAACCAAGGCAAAAACATTGGTGATTGATCTTTAAACCAAAAAGGTGGTAGCGCCTTTGTTTGGAGAGTGAGGCGAGCTGGACGGGCGAAATGGGACTTTGAAAAGTCACGTGCATAATGAGTGTGTTTCATACAGGCTCAACCCGCCAGCGAAACCATCTGATCATTTGTCAGTACAATATTCAGTTTCACAAAATTCAGCTTGTTTAACATTCCAGAACACACTGACTGTCATTTCAGCGAATCGGAAAATAATGTCCTTATCAAAAGAAACTGACCAATCAGGATCCCTCGAATAAAGTCTAACACGGGTCAACTAGTCGTACAAAACAACTTCACAACGAACAAGCAGAAAATAACTAATGATTCCGTAAATATACGTAAACTACCTTTTAGGTAGAAATTTAGTACAAACAGAAAACTATCCCATAAAATATATTTCTATGGCAGTGTCTGCCTTCTACTACATCACAACCAGCGCATCACCATGGCGATGTACAGTTGCTATGCAACAAACAGTAGTCACCAAGGTGATGGCGAGTTGTGATGAGTTTTTAGCGAGACACATGTGACGCTGGAACATCCAGGAAACGTCTTTTTATTAAGGACATTCAGGACAATAATTGGGTCATTCCCTGGTTTATTATTTAAGACAGTAATTCGGTTCCTGGATCCACCACATCACAGTACCGTGCGAAACACAAACTTTACAAGCCAATAAATATTCATCATAACAACACAAAATTCTTTAGAATAAATAGAGACAAATTATACTCAACTAATTACAAACACAGCGCTAACGTAATAATATAATCACTGAATAAAACGAGACACTGTCCCGGAGGCTCTGTGCGTCTGGGAATTGTCTCCGCTTCCTCGTTCTCTAAACACGACTGTCATGGAAACAGTCACGTGTTCATCCCAAACCGGAAGCGGAGTCTCAGTACAGTAAACGTAAAGCTCCTCCTTAACATAACGAGACTAGCTTTTCTAGTGCGAGATGCAGCCCCCTTAATGTAGGAGTTGATCAAGTTTCTTGCATTAAATAGAAATTGACGTCAGTGTCGAACGGCCGAACGGAAAAAAATCTCCACTTGTAACAAAAGTTTCCAAAGCAAACGTTGGTTATATTTCTCGCCAATATGGAGAAAACTCCCAATTGGTCCAAGAACAACCAACGTAAAATCAAAGAGAAGGAAAAAAACATTAATTTTGAAAGAAAATTGGAAACGGTGCAAAACAACAAGATACTCGTCGTTTACTCAGAGAAACGAGCGGCACAACAAAAATGAACCAGAGACGCGCGCATCTCTGTCAGGAGTGTTTTGTTGTTTGCGTTACACCCAACTCCAACACCAGGCGGCGCAAGTGTGTCCGACTCACTACACCACACGTCACGTGACTTTGCGTGGCGACGGGTAGTTGCTACTAGTTTAATATAAAATGATATGAAACACAAAGAAAGGCAGTAGAAATACCAAACAAAGCAAACACCTGAAATTATAAAGATAAATAGTGCATGAAACAAGTCCAGACCGACCTCTGCGTCCGGCCCTCAGTGCACAGAGGTCAGCCTGGAGTATATACAAATAGAATGAATCCAGTGACGTCATACTGCTCCAGTGACGCCATCTTGTGACGAGTAAGTTTGAAAGACGCAAGCAATTGTGAAGATTGTGAGAGAGTCACTGAACTCAGACTATCAATATGATAATCATCTGCGTTTCATTAATCGACCGAGTCTCATGCATTAATAAAAGGCCATGTCCGACCAAACACTGTCCAGTCAAACAGTCTGAGCGACCAGTCAAATATCCCGCTGACTCGGCTGTAGCGTTATTCATTACGTATCACTGGATGTTTTGCCCGTGTTTCTCTTCTTTTAACAATTTGAAGCGCGTGTCCATCGACAGAACCGAAACCAAAATCTACCGGAACAAAGGAACAACGCCAAGCAGAATATATTTGACCGGTGCTTCAGAACTCGTCAGCAAAATTGATGTGCCGTATTTGGAGAAACGAGGTAGATATCTATGACGAGAATTCTATTATGTTCATTCCAGACATTCCTAATAAATCTGTCTACGTGTACTGTGTAGATACAAAACACCGGAAACTATAAAACGCACGATCCTTTCCAAAAAGTAAGACATTTTAACCATTTATACGCAAATAAAATTAGACGTCAATTAGTTTTAATTAAATGAAACTGTGAAGTCTGATACAGGGGACTTCAGGACTTCAATGGCGTACTCAACTCTACCTGTACGTTTTATCTCAGTATAAGGCATGATGGGCGCCACTGCCTGCAGTAAGGAGTATGTTGTGGTGCTACTGCCTGCAGTAAGGAGTATGTTGTGGTGCCACTGCCTGCAGTAAGGAGTATGTTGTGGCGTTACTGCCTGCAGTAAGAGTAGTATGTTGCAGTGCCACTGCCTGCAGTAAGGAGTATGTTGTGGTGCTACTGCCTGCAGTAAGGAGTATGTTGTGGCACTACTGCCTGCAGTAAGGAGTATGTTGTGGTGCTACTTCCTGCAGTAAGGAGTATTTTGTGGTGCTACTGCCTGCAGTAAAGAGTATGTTGTGGCGCCACTGCCTGCAGTAAGCAGTATGTTGTGGCGCTACTGCCTGCAGTAAGGAGTATATTGTGGCAGCACTGCCTGCAGTGAGGAATATGTTGTGGCGCCACTGCCTGCAGTAAGAGGAGTATGTTGTGGCGCCACTGCCTGCAGTCACCCTGCATCAGTGTGTACGTACCTGCTGCTCGACCAACATCGCCATATCGAGGAACATGTCTCGTAACTCAGTGATGCTCTTCTCCAGCTTCATGATGTCATTGTGTCGCGCTTCTATGTCCTTCAGTGATTGTTTGGCTTGTTGTGTGTCCATTATAATCTACAATACAGCGTCAACACAACGTCAGTCGGCTCTTCAAAAACGGAAGTCACATTTGGATACAAATTCACACCAAATCAATGTTTACTGATCCAGGACGCGAGGTGAGTCTCTTACCCCTTGTGTGAATATAGCCGAGTCGCCCGACTCCAACATGTCCTCCAACTCATCATTCGTCGTGCTGCGTCCAGCTACAAACAACGCGGAACAATAATTACCAGCGTTCAATTACAGCGTCCCACCCGCGTCAGAACGCTACCAAAAGCCTAACTCGCACTCTGCGTCAATTCTTACTGTTTAAAATGAGCTGAAGGCTCAACACGACGTTCTAACCGCGTCAGAACGCTACAGCAGACAGCGTCCCAACCCCACTGGAACTTTCTTGAAATATTTTGGAAGTTTCTTCTTTGTCACGGCATCATTTTGAAAAAAATTTAAAACGTTTATTTTTGTGAGGAAAGCCGCGTAAAGTGATCGGTTCTCCGGCACCATGTCCCGTCATTGTAACCTAGTTACCGTCACCATGGTTACAGTGACTGCAGACTAGTTAGGGTCACCAGGGTTATGATGTAGTCACACTGGAGGTCTCCAAGACCTGAACAGGGACTGTGACATGAACCTGGATGAACAGGTTGTATGATGTTATGCAGAACCTTTCACACTGCACATGATGAGAGAAGAATGGTTACCACCCATTGTTCTGTCCGGAAACTGTTTCAGGTGCAGTGTGTTAAGGCCTGTTCACATGTAACGTCGAACCCGTCATCGTCATGGTAACCATTACAGGTGTACACAATTTGCTACTTCGGACCGAATGGGTTCCTGACCCATTCTGCCCATCAACCATTGACACAATGTTTAAACTTTAAGGGGCCAAATTTCGGAGTCGATACGTGTGAACAAGGCTTGAGAAAATGTTATTTCACTGGCTTTCAGTCAGTGTGGAATGTTTCTGCATGATTTAGGTTCCCGTCCCTGTCCTGCTTCCAGTGACAACCAGTGTGATTACACCATTACTGCAGTCGCTGTAACCTTGGTATCACCATGGATACACGCACGACAGAACCACCATGGCTACAACATCGTACTGTACGTTTATCACAATCATATTGTCCCTGTTACCTAGCAACCACTTGTCACCCATAATATTTTACTTCACTGATCACGTGACACCAGATACGCGTCTGGATAATTTGACGTCATTTTCTTCATCGTATCTACTGTGATCTAACATTCAATTGTTTATTTTAATTCATCCAGTAAGAGGCAATGTTACAAACAGAGATTTATGAACTGTCACGTGACAGCGTACATTACGTATTTCATTTTACACAGACGTTTCACTTTTTGAACATCGCTACAAAAACGAACCGGCTTCCGGCACATCAACATTCAACACATGCGTGTTCATCACAGTAGATACGGTGAACATGACAACATTTACCGCGTTGCCTGGTCTACCTAACAACCAGTCACCATGGCAACTTATTGTTGATACTGTGTCAGTAATGACATATTAGCACTTAATAAGTAGAGAAATACGCACCACATCAAACCAAACGAAGAAAACCAAATATACGAAGCAGAAAACTGACACCAACCGAATAAAAGAGGGAGAAACGATAGGGGTGGAGGGTGAGGGTGAGGGTGCTTCCGGTGAGGGTCAGTGTGGAGGAACGCCGCCACCTCCATCCTTGTCAGGAGGATTAACAGACGCGCGTCCGCAGTCACGTGATTCTTCAGAGACGCGGGAACCGGCGCCGGGCGTTTCTCCACAGCCGAGCTTCACCAGTGAAGAGGAGCAAAAGGAAAGTCTTACTGATCTCGAGCTGTCGCTGGATGCGGCCCTTACAGCGCTCTCTGTAGTCGATCTGACACGCATTGTAGTCATTCATTACCTCTACAAACTTGCGTGATAACGTTGCGTGCTAGAACGAAAAGATCAATGAAAAACACAAAAATGTCTACTGTGTAATAATGTAACAATAAACGTAATAAGAACGTCTGCTTACGTGGTACAGGAAGTGACGTAAGACAAAGAGACATATAATAATAGAAACCATGGAAACATAAACGCTCAATAAAAATGACGCAATTGTGAACACTGAAAAAGTGATAAAAATGATCATTAAAAACAAAGTGTCTCGAAAGATATGTTGACTACAAACAAACAAGGGCAGCGTTTTCGTATTACACTGCTGCTTAGCAACGTGGGATCTCCATGGCAACTAATGTCTAAGGTGTTGTCGTCCAGTACTTGCCTAGTACATCAACAACAACTACGTAAATAAAAACACGAACAGAGAAAACGAGGAGTCAGCGAAGGATCTGTGCTATCAACACCAAGAGAACAAGCTCAAAGAAGTCTAAGCATTTCAAATCGGCGTCTTACTGATTTCCATTTGGCGTTTGATTCTGGCCTTGCAGCCGTCACGGTAGTCGATCTGCGCCTTGTTGTACGAGTTCATCACTTCTATAAATTTACGTGATATCGTCGAATACTGGAAGACAGAAGCAGCGAAAAGAAAACACAACATTCATCAAATCGCACAAATCAACAGCGTTACGCCATACGTCAATAAAGTACGACATGAAACACGTGACGTCCTGCAGGGGTCACATGCGCGCGCACTGCACACCCAGGCTGCGTCGGACTGTCACCCTCCTCGCTCTGGTATCCATGGACGCTGATTCTAACAGCGTCTCCAATCTGAAGATGTCATGAACACTTGGCAGCTATAGAACCTAAGAAACGTTTAAAGATTTGAATCCGTCCCACAAGTCTCCGCGTCCGGAGTTACTTCCATCTCTCTTCCATAATAAGGTCTCCCCCGAGTCACTCTCTCACTCTGCTCTCACTCTTGGATTCAGTATTCCTTCCATGACACGGCCTATTCAAACACAGCTCAAACAGGGCACATAATATTCTGTTCAAGTGTTTAAACTGCAACTTTCAAGATAAATCTGAAGCAACTTTAATGGCTTCAATGTATTACAACTGGATTTTGGTTGTTAAAGTGTGAAGACTTTGGCGCAATACAGTCCCGGTGCAGCTTGAGCTGGGTATGAGTATACCATCACTCCTATCTCACTCCTAAACAATGTCTCCTCACTATATGCCAGTGTCCTACATCTCTCTTACTATATGTCAGTGTCCTACATCTCTCTTACTATATGTCAGTGTCCTACATCTCTCTTACTATATGTCAGTGTCCTACATCTCTCTTACTATATGTCAGTGTCCTACATCTCTCTTACTATATGTCAGTGTCCTACATCTCTCT
>JBCAUG010710271.1:0-13315 GCA_038406175.1 Haplosyllis leylae
CACACACACACATTGAGGGGTGTCGAGCATCTTGCGGAGACTAAACCTTTGACCGGGTACGGTCAACATTCTCGTTGATAATGGCGTCTTACCTACAGTGTTGATTCGAAGTGTTTCTTGTATTGTAGCTAATGTGAATGGGAGATTACCTCTTTCCTTGTAATCAGGTAGCCTGTCTGTTCCTATAACCTGAGGGGGTACACAATAGACCTCTAAGAGAGAAACATGGACGAGTTGGTTTCAAGTGAAAACGACGCAAATCAATTGGGCAAGACAGGTAACATGCTCGCCTGGTATCAAAATTAAACAGCAACCTTGACATTATGGCATCCAAATATATTTACTGGTTCACCTGTTTATTTTAGTTACTTGTTAATTGATGGAAACATGGATAACCGGTTCTCGTTTTTTTGTTCTCATGCCGTTTCCTATGGGAAACTTTTTTCCAAATTTTTTTACCTTGTGAATTTCATTCTGGCATTTTTCTTGAACGTCAGGGTAGTGAATCAAATAGAGTAAAAGCCACCTCAGGGTTCCGGATGTTGTGTCCGTGCCAGCCAAGAACAAATCCATTATCATTTGAAATAAATTATCTTCTAGAAGTGTCAAGATAAAAGTAAAGAATTATTTACGTGTCTGTCACACTTTCTGCTGATTGGTTGTTTGGTGACGTCATCTCTTGAAAGAAATAGGGGACGTGGTTAGCTTTGATGATGTAATGTCCATAATGTATTTGTATTGTTCAAAGCAGGCAAAAATGTGATATGAATTAGAAGAACACAGCAAACAATTTTTATGACCATTAGGATGCAGATTATCTTAGCTAATTTTTGGTACAATTTGTACATTTGGAAAAATAATTGTTGAAGATCAGCATTACCATCCATCCATTCACTATCTTTGGAACTATCTTCTTCTGTTTGAAGATAAAGGTCCACAAGATCTCTGATATTTTGTTGGTCATAGCTTTGTTTGTGTATCACCATTTCCTTTCTGACGAACTCTCTCGCCTTTTCAAATGGTTCTTCAAAATATTTCGGGTTGATCTAAATACATTTGAAAAGAAATCATCTTCAATTGAATTTAACATTCGTAGAACTTTATCATACAAAAGCCTGGATCTATTTATTATCTACTCACAAGGCGTCTTGTGATGTTTTGTGACAATTTTGACTTAATATTTTATTTACTCGTCCATTCGGCAGAAGTGCTTGCGTTTTAGGTTCATATGCTGACACAAGTTTGCGGCTTTCTGACTCTTTAGATCACACATGAAATTCATCAAAATTGGTAAATTAATGACATTTTGATGATCGCCACATCTGACTTCATAATTGAACCCACAATGTATGAATCTCATTTTGTTAAAATAATTTTAATGAACTTCATTGCTCTTCAACTCACACCTTATTTATTGCTCTCCCAGTGAGTTTGAATTGAGTTTGATTCAACAACCTCTCACTATCTTCTACTCAAAACACACGTTTTTTCAACTTAAGATCCAACTTTAGAGTTCTTCTTCTTAACAGTAAAAATTAACATTTAACCCTAAATTTTGAAGGCTTCATAAAAAAGCACAGTTTATGAATGTATGTCATCATGGAAATGATATTCATGATGTTGATAGTTCAAAAATCCAAAAAACTCACTCTAGGCTATACCCCTTTGCTGATTTTTGATCTGATACGTAAATGTAGCTAACCTTTATTATCCCATGACAGCGGCGGCGCAATGTTAAATTCCCATAGACAAGCAGTGAATAAAAATGATACTCCCGCTCTGTATCACAAATATGGAAATTTAACATTGCGCCGCCGCTGTCATGGGCTCGAGGGGTATCATTTCCATCGGGTGAATAAAAATGATACCCCTCTCCACTTCATGGAGTAACTGATAGCCTTTTGCAAATTGCGGGATTTATTGTTTGATGGCCCTCAGTACCCCCCAGGTGTCTCATGTTCCCAATCAAATTGGCCCATGATGTGGTGTATATACCCGTACCTCTTTGACTATATCACAAAATAGCCCTTTGATGGGCTGAGGTGGTTTGGGTAATATGTTGTGTGTCAAAATGTCAAAAATGGTGTCAATTATTTCAATGTCAACAAAATGTCAAAAATGTGATATGTCAAATGTCAAAAAGTCAAACAGTCAACAAAGAAAATAACCCTTGAAAACTTAACTCTGAACGGGTCGTCAACTGAAAAAAAACACAGTATACACACCATGTTACTAAGGAATCCAAAATGGCGCAAGCATGGGTGTGTATTCAATGGACTCAACACGACTGACCTCTCGAAAAAGTCCCTGATGTGTTTTTGAACTTGCTCAAATTCAAGGTCTGTGTACGTGTATCTGCAAAAGTTAAAACACTATTCAGGATATGTGAGCACCAGGTCAACTCACTTTGTAAGCAAAAGACAGGATCTATACAGTATATTTAACCATTCTGAACGGATTTTTTTACAGTTTACTTTAAAACGATAAGAAATTAACGGAAAGAAATTAAAGATAAGAAATTAAAGGAAATTTGGTCCTTTAGGTCCACCCTTGGATCCATCAATCTAGATGTTTGAAAAATAAAGGAATTGAACTCATGGACAGAATCACCCATTTGGTCAAATTCATCTAATTGGATGAGAATTAAGACTATTTCAGAACCATTTGTGCTGTGAACCGAATCCATTCAAATTGGCCTGATGTTGCAAATGTCTTGTTGCAAGAAGTTCCCATCTGGCTGGTCAGGTTGAGATTGAAGCCAATCAAAGCATCAGAATACTCAATTTTTCTATTCATATAAACGTTGGGTTATTGTGGTGGTTGGTGATGCGGTAGTTAACTATTTTTACGTGCACCGTCTTCAGTGCCGAACAGGGATCTTTTGTGGGAGAATCTTAGTCCCCCCTGCACTGGTTATTTTTAGCCAATCCCTGTGTGACATGTGTAATGTGTGAGTGAACCATACAAAAGCTATAGTGATAATGTCATTGACTCAATTATATTCCTACACCCCCTGGTTTATTTCATTATGCACTCCTATAATTCATTGGATACTGGGGCTAAAATTAGTTAAATTGCTGTGCTTTTTCAAAAAGTGATTTCTCTTGCATCCCCCTGGGAGCCAGAATTTTTCATGCAGAAGAATACTTTGGTACTCAACCCCCCCCCCCATATATATAAATGTGAGTCAATCATGTGACCTCAGGAGAGGTGGGTTCATGTGTCAGATTATTCACATCCACCCCATAGAAGGAACTTGCCAGGTATACATCTTCCTGAGAGGTGTGTGACTGCAACCATCTAAATTGGGCTACTTGGGCCATTTGGATCTTTGGGGTTAAGTCACATTGCATCCACTTGGGATTGAGTTCATCCTGCATCACTTTGTAATTTATTTTGTCTACAATTGTAAGAGTAAATTAAAGCAAACAGTAGATACTTCTTTATTATGCACTTCGCAGAGTTTCTAGGTTTTCCCTGAATTTCTGGTTCCATTGTACCATAGTCGTGACTGCTAGATTCATCTGTGGTTTTGCTTGAATGAATATAATAAAGATGTTCAGCATGAAGTCTGGTGTCTTCCTTTCACCCAGAAACCCCCTTCACAGAGGGGGATCCAGGAGATTAATATTGGTGATTAAATAAGTTATAATACCTCTTTCCGAAAGCTATAGAGCAGACAATGTTAGACACTGCTTTGGTTAGAACATCTTGCGGATCAAACGCCTGACCGTTTCTGCCACGAAATTGCTCGGTAAGAGTTAAAGCCTCTTCTTCAATCCGTTCATCAAGTGACTGTTTCCCTAAACCAAAGTCCTTCATGCTGCGCAGTGCGAATCTACGTGTCTCTTTCCAGAATTCTTGGTTACCAACGATTCCTGAAAAACAACCCATGCAATCCCAGAGACTAACATGCACATTGACAATGACAATGTTAATGTCTTGTTGACACTAATTTCCCATTTTCTAAAAAAGATTTTTGCCTAGCTTTGCTCGGCATAAATATTATCTCCCAAAATTTTCTGGCTTCACTATGCTCAATCTTTCATTTCATATTTTTGTCTTGTGTACATTTCCTTCAAGTAACCTATCCTGGAAAGGTGGACACTTCCCCTTCAAGGGGTAGTTTACTTTGCATTTCCATCTTGTCTGGCACTGAGTGGTGGTCTGTCAAAATTGGCGACCCTTCTACTAAATGGCAATTTCAACAAAAGGTGCTCAGAAAAGTAGGAATATATATACTTTGAAGTCACAAACGCTACAGCTTCCGGGATTCAGGAAATGTATGAGAAGGCATAACCAGTGGCGAATCCAGGATTTCCCAAAAGGAGATGCCAACCCCAAGGTGTGGCGCCAACCTATTATTTGACCAAATTTTCCCAGACAACTGCATGAAAATAGATGAAATTGGAACCAGAGGGGGAGTTTCCCTGGTGCCCCCTTAGATCCACCAATGATAACTGACAGTTAAAACTATATGGACTACTGGTCCATTACTGGCTTTTTCTATGTTTTTGCCTGCTTTCCTAGATAGCACCTGTACAGGTAAACAAATAGATTGGACCCAATAGAAATCCTTTATTTCAGACACACCTTTCGTTGCATGACCTTATATGGCCACAACAGCTTAATTTTGATATAAGGGGACCCTCGTTACCCTGACTTTCATCTATTACCATGCACCCCAAAAAAGCTAGTACAGTAATGAGTATGCATGTGGAAGCAAGTGGAATATTGAGTTATTGGCCAAATACTCAACAATAAATAATACTGCTTTCAGTTACAACAACATATCTAATTTTTTTTATTACCAAATATTAGCTGATAGATTGGTATTAAACTTGAAAAAGTGAAAACATTCAAGGTGCTATTTCTCCTATTGATATTCTGTTATTGGTTATGAGGTCATAAGACTTTTCCAGGCACTAGGGTCTGTATTCCATACTGAATACGACCTGTGATATAACTAGTTTTCATGGGTAGTTACACATCCTGACCCGAGGCCAGTTCATGACCCATTGCTTAACATTTCATTCACCAAATCCACAACAATATTGCATGAGACAATTGGGTTTTCCCTTACTGGTAGGTTAGGTCATTTAACACATTTGTTAAATTAGTTAACACAATTCAAACTAGTGGTAGTCAATAATGGTAATCAATCCAAATGGACAATGGCAAATTCACTATGGCTAGCCACAGTGAATTTCCCATTGCCCAGTTCAATTGATTATCATTATTGTCTACAACCAGTTTGATTTGCATTTAACTAATTTAACAAATTTGCTAACTTATGATTAAGGAAAAACTCGGATGGATACCAGTCGCTAATGATAAAAAGGTCATTTAATACAACAGTCAGCAATGATGATTTTTTTAAGCTTCAGCAAGTTCTGTGTGGGCAATTTGTACAGTGATTAGTCATGTTCAAATGTTGGGATATTGTCCTAGATATAGATCTATGTTTCAAGGGTAAGGGAATTTTTTTTTACCTTTGCCTTTGACTACACGACGATTCAGCCACATATCTTTTGGTCTGTTGCTAAAACAGTCAGCATGCTGGACAAATAATTTTTTGATTACTTCATAGGAATGTAAAACGATCATAGTTCTACCGCCGATCAAATTTACTGTATACAACCCTTTGTATTTTCCACTCCAATGTAGGAGCAAATGTCCTCTGGACTCTGGCCTGGTCAAAAACTTTATTGCCTCCATTAAGGGCGGACCTGAAATAATCATAAAAACATTTAATTCAAGAAGTTTTTGTGAATATGTCAGGCAATCTGGTTAATATTATTGTCTATAGGGTTTTTGTTGTAATAAGAAGGAAAAACGTGGCGAGTGAAGCCATGCTACTTTTTTGAGAAACATACTAAATAACGCTTTAGAAAGGCAATTTCAGGGACTGAAAACTTGGGTGTGGCGGGAACGGTCATTCAGCTTCTCCCCGAAATCTACACCTGACTTATGAAGTTATAGTGACGTAAATCAACTTGCCTGGAGGTAGTCTTGACGGCTTTCCTTTTATCCAAAATCCCAGTAAAATTACGATCGAAATTAGAATGCATGTGGTGGGTTCCAGAGTCATTTTGGTATTTTTAACAATCTACGCAAAATAGTGACACTATATGTCGAGCAAAATTGCGTCTTTGAAAAGTGTGACCAACATGTTTGCGCGGTTGCTGACACGAAACGCATGAGTTCCTGCTGGACGAAAGATCAACAAGCTTTCAGTTCATGAACATTTTATTGTGAATGTGAATTCAAAAGGCATTCACACTTTTACAACCTGACACACACTGTTCGAGTTTTTCATGGTAAGATTAAATTTACATGCTTACAAGCAAATCCAATCAACACTCGTGCTGAATTTCTGAATTTTCATGTTGCGAAGGACAAATCATTTAAATGGAGAATGATCACTTGAAAGTAAATGAGATGTCTGCATTTACATAGCACTCAGAAATGGATTAAATGATTTTTCACAAAAATGTTGTACTACATTTGTGCTAATTCTGTGTTTCTTGTAAAAAAAAACTTGGTTGGCTAACTACAATATTCAGCAAACATAGACCTATGTATGTATTAGTAAATTTACGCTGTATGCCTGCTTGGGTTTCCATTTTAACCATATTTGAGGAGAATACAGACTGATATATGGTACCCTACTTTCACTTTTAATACACATTTAGAAAGCTCACAATTCCTAATTATACTTCAACTGTACATTGCCTATCAAATTTTTAGAGCTAATCTAGATACCTCTACACTTAACTTTTACTGGACATTTAGGTATCTATTTGGTTCAAAACAGATCGACTAATTTTCAACTCGACTCAATGAATGTTGGGAAAAGTAGCCAACTTGGAAAGCATGGTTTCAGGTCATTGCACGATCTTAAGTGAACATGATATCTCAATCCAGGTTTTCACAAACTCTCCGTAATACATGAAAGCCAATATTGTCATTTGTGTTTTAGTTGTGCTATTTGAAATATACCTCCAAAGTATCCAAGCTTGAAATGTAATCCTCTTGTATCCAGTGATATTGCTTCGTTGTCTTTCTCCTACATATATGCAAATACACACTTTTAAATAGGTACTGGCACTATCTTGAATGGATGTGGTACATAACTAAATGCCATCTTTCCTACAACTTTCGGTGGATTTTCTGGATCTTTCAGCTCTGAAGGTGAAATTCTGTAGTAAAGCCACAGTGTCAATAAGGAGTTCAGTTCTTGCTAATTGTTCTCCAATACAAGCTCTTCTTCCTGTCAATGAAACACTTTGTGAAAGGTTCTGTAGAGGAAAATGTTTCAAATCAACCATACTTGGATCTTTATCATAGATTATGATTCTCAGTAATCTGCAGACTTAATGTGACTATCGATGTGTGCTTCATTTTTTTCGAAATACCAAACCTGTTTTTTTTTCAAACAGAAGACAATAAAGAGTATGTAATTGTAGGTGTATCATACCCAATCCGAATGGAATAAACTCGGGTACGCTTCTCAGTTCTCCATTCTCATCCAGCCACCTTTCAGGCCTGAAGGCCTCCACATCTTCTCCCCAAGTCTGTAAAAAGCAAGATAGGGATTTATGCTTCTCATTTCTCCATTGTCATCCAGCCATCTCTCTGGCCTGAAAGCCCCCACGCCGATTCATCAAATCTATCAAATGCAACGTTCACTCTTGTTGGATTTTTATTAAGATTTTTCACAGCATGAAATTATAACTTTCTTTGATTGGAATGTTTATTATTGATCAATAAAATAATTAGTACCTTCGGATCATACATGAGACCCATGGTCATGCCCAGGATGACACTACGCCTAGGGATCGTGTAGCCACCAACTTCCATGGTCTTGTCTGTTGTGTGCGGCAAGGTACCCAAAGCTGCAATGGAAATATGAATTGTACACAGATATTAATGATAATTACACTGACAATTCATCACTGCGTGTGACATGAGATGATAGAGGTTAGCTCGGTGGAGGCTATGGTAGTGATGGATGCAGGATTTTTGTAGATGCTAGGGTGGTTTTACCCTTGTCTGATGTTTGCCAAGTTTTCTACAGGAACCAATGAACTGGTAATATTGTTTCTCTGGGAGGGGGGCAGGACATCACACAGTGATCCTGTGTGTATTTGAGAAATATTCGTTTACTGATTTTTGCATTACAGATTGAAACAAATGTTTTAAATTGTACACATGTAGACTCTGTGTACGTTGTAAAATATTATGAAGTGCGGTGCAATAGACATTGCTACCTACAAGGTGGTGCGCATGTTGAGCACTGATAATATTTCCAAAATAGAATATAAATGAACCAACTGTTCCTTGAAATTTTGCTAATGATTTTATTAAATTAACCTACCAACAGTTTTGAGCCTGATGGTTTCCTGAACCATGGTCATTGTGTACGGAAAGTTATTTCTGTCCCTATACTCTGGTAAATGTTCCTTGCCCACAACCTGTGGTTTCAAAAATAAAAAAAAATGACGAATATGCATAAGGGTTTGAAAGCATCAATTGTAAATAGAATTCCACAATTATATACCTCGTCTTTATGAAAGTTAATAGCTGATTGATGGTCCACAGTGAACACTTCAAAATTAATCACCATTTTGGGAAAATAACTTTAATCAAAATGGGAAAAACTGGAAGTTCATTACCTTGTTAATTTCCTCCTGGCATTTCTTTTGTACATCTTGATTGTTGATCAAGTACAAGAGCATCCATCTCAGCGTATTTGTTGTTGTCTCTGTTCCACCAATGAACAGATCCATGATGGTTTGAAACAGCTGACCATCTGTAATACGTGTGCGTGAACTTTAATGTGCTAACTTGCTGTTCTCGGTTCGGAATGGTTTCTAAATTTTTAACTGTTAAGACCACGCCCGCAGTACAAGTAAAGTAATGTGTCTGTCTGTTCACAGTGAAGTCCCTATCACACGATACATTGATACAGTCAGGAAAGAGTCCCACCCTCTCTTGTGGCAGAAACTTTCAAGGACCACTCAGGAAGGAGGCACTCCTCCTTCCAGTGAAAGGGAAGGACCAGTCGTGCTTCTGAACACTTACAAGTTCTTTTGAATTAAAATCTGCAAACTTGAAGAGTCTCCTTTGAAAAGAAGTTTATCTTTTCCAAAATACACATCATTGAAGCTCCTCCTTTGGCCTATTTCAACATTGTTTCAGCTCCCAGACAGGAGGTAAAAAATCTGAGGGTGCCCCTTTTTCCGAATTTCATATAATTTTGTAGAATTTTTATTAAAATTCACAAAATTCTATGATTTTTTCAGTTTTCCAGGGTATTCTCATTTTTGAAGGTTTTCCAGGTTGAGTGGAAACCCCGAGAAGATGTCACGGTTAAATCTCCATCTCTGACCCTCCCACACTCCAACCTTATCTTCTCCAACTTTTCCCACTTAGCAATAATGCACCCTGACCTTGGGATATGGGTTAATGATGGGCTAGGCTCATTGTTATCCATTCCCCTGAGAGCTCCACATAGATTTTCAGTTGTCTACTTGAAGACTATTCCCCATGTGTCATACCCTCTGAACTTCACCTATAAACACCTGAGTCCCTTGGAACTCGGGGTCAAATCCCTCTTGACCAGTGTTGCATAAGGACCTCCCAGGGTTAATTGTACCCTGTACACCATCAGAGACTTCTAGGTTCCTGGAGGTACCCTCGAGAACTTACCCAACTTAACCAATTAGCCCAAGTTATCTGTTTCTCTGATGTCGGAGTTGACCTCCACGAGGGAGGTAACTGTGTTATAGTCACAATCAGAGTGATACCAAACACCCTAAGTGCATGTCAGAGATTGGAGGCATGCTATTAGGTAGAACAAGGACTGTCATTTGAAGGACTGAGAAGCTAGTGCCTGCCCTTCTTAAATCACATAGTCAGAGCTGGAGCATTAGACGTCGGGTAGTGGTAGTCGTAGTGCATATTCGAGATCCTACTACTGGGAAAGATAGACCCGATAAATAACCCGCGATACATATACTAAAACTTGTCTTACCACCCATTCCCTTCATTTTCTTTAGGACACGAACCAAAACTTATTGTACGTACGTCTACCATCTACTTCCTTCATTTTCTCGAGAACACGGACTAATGTATTGTACCATCATTTCCCTTTATGTCTTCAAGAACATTAACCAAAATTAGTGGTACCATCTTGTTCTTGAGAACACATGCTAAAACCTAACATGGACTACTGTCACAGCAAAATTCAGGACAACGCACTTGGTGAACCATACTCCCGACCATACATGTTAAGAGCTGAATTGGGTACTGGACATGCACCAGTGAACTACCCAGTCAGTGCCTACCACTGGGGCACACCACGCTCTGTGATACTATTACTTAAGTACTTGTTGAACCATTTACTAAGTTAGAATCTTGTACGACAAAGTATGTAATTACACCAAGAAGTACTACCACAATAAACTAGCATTTGTACCACAATGTAGTTTGTTGGGTTATTGCTACACGCATTTGCTACGATCTTGAGCTAATTGGTAGATCTATGTCGACAGAAGGATGGAGACCGCAGCAGGAACCCCGACATCGACGTATCAACTACCCATTCCATTTATGTCCTTATGAACATGGACCAAAACTATTGTACTATCTATTCTCTTCATGTTCTTGAAAAAAATAGACCACCCATACCCTTAAATTCTTTGAGAACATAGACCAGAACTTACAGTACTCTTCATTCCCTTCAGAACATAGACCAAAATTTATCTTACCGTCCATTCCCTTCATGTCCTTGAAGTCATTCTTTTCTGCCTGGATGTACAGGTCCACCAAATCTCGCATGTTTTCCGGATCATATGTTTCTTTGTGTTTCTCTATCTCTGAATGGATAAACTGCCTCATAGCATCTACATTTTTCATGTAGAAATCTAATGATAACTGAAATTAAAATGTGAGAATGTGGTTACGCTTGGATCATCCTGGATTTACCAGCAATACTAAGAGTTTTTCATGTTCAATGCACAATTCCTTCAGCTCACCCTTTTTGACAAAAAAGAGAAGTGTCTAAAGAAAGGAAAGGAATTTAAAATGGAAGAAATGAAGTCACTCTTGAAGTATGCCTCCAGGTTTAGCAGCACCTGGCTGAACTCTGCATCATGGTAACTGTATCTGCAAAAACAATTTAAGATTGTTGAGCTTTCAGACTACGGAGAGTTCCACGGATTGATTCTTTGAGATTTTATTTTTGTATTGAATGGATAAAGTTTCCTTGTGAAATAAGAAACGGTGGAGGGGGTGCCCAGTCCTGTCCCGACTGGGGGGGGGTACCCTAGTCTTGTCCTACCCGGAGGGTACCCCTGTTCTGTCCTGGCTGGGGGAGGGGTATCCCAGGTCTGTCCTGATGGGAGAGGGGGTACCCCAGTACAGTCCTGACTGGGGAGTACCCAGACCTGTCCCAACTGGGAGTGGTACCCAAGTTCTGTCATGCTGGGGGAAGTGCCCTAGTTCTGCCCTGATGGGGGTGGGTACCCCAGTCCTGTTCCGGGGAGTACCCCAGTCCTGTCCTGACCTGGGGGTATCCCCATAGATACCCCCTACCCCCACCTGGGACTGAGTACCCCCCCTGCATGGGACTGGGGTACCCCTTGGAAAGGACATTGTACCAGAGACCAGGGAAAGAATCGGGGACTGGGGTACACCAGAAAGATCATGGGACCAGAGACTAGGAAAGAGCCGGGGACTGGGTATACCATCCACCCTGGGAAAAGACATGGGACCAGAGACCAGGGAAAGAACATAGGACTGGGGTACCCCATGTGGATAGACAAACTGACGCCTGTGAAAACGTTACCTTCCCGTCTTACTACGTACGCGAACGGTAACTATCAACGAGGTCTTTTGATATTTTACTATTCTTCCGTACCTTTTACCAAATGCAATCGAACAGATGATATTGGATATTGATTTGGTAATGTCGTCCTGTGGATCAAAGGCTGTGTTTCTTTTTTGACGGAATATCTCTACAAGTAATCTTGCTTCTTCCTGTATTCTTTCATCAATGGAGTGTTTTCCCAGGCCAAAATCCCTCATTGAGTGTAGAGCAAACTTTCTTGTGTTCTTCCAAGTGTTTGGATTAAATATTATACCTGCATTATGAAATTGCAAAAGTTAACCAGACTTCCATCTAAAATATCAACAGATGGACACAAATCTCAGTACGTAGTGAACAAAATGCAGTTCACATTAAGGGTAATCTTTGAGTCTACTGCTTTATTGACAACACAAGAATCTAAATGTCTTGCACAGGATGTTTATTCCTGTGTGCATTACTGGGGATGATGCAGCAGGGAATTGTATGTAATTGCATTTACCATTTTTGTTTGACAACTGGTTGACAAGCCACATATTATGCGGTCGATTACTGGTGAAGTCTGCTTGCTGCAAAAAGATCTCTTTCATTTTGTCGAAATCCAGAATAAATACCAAAGGTGGGCCTTTGAAAGAGATTTTTACTGAAAAAATGTCTCCATAGGTGCGCCTCCAATCAATTATAGCTTTCTCCAAACTGGGGTCTTTCTGGAGAAATAACTTCAGCAGAAAATTTATTCCAGGACCTGAAATAATTTGACTTAAAATATGTAATTCTCTATTTTGAGTTGACAGCAAAAAAGAATTAGGCTTGTTTTATCAAGAAAACAAGACATCCTTCCGTTAACACTTCAACCGACCATGGTCGCTCGTTCCTGTTCCTCCTGGCAAAGAGCAGTCCTTCCTCGGGGGAAGGGATTTCCTTTTTGTCTCAGTGCATCATAAGATAGGGATCCCTGTCCCCATGACCAGACAAGCAAGCACGACTGAAAACATTACCTTAAATCGTACTGCGTACGTTGTAGGTAAATATTCGTTCACGCGAAATAAACGCATGACTTTAATGACAGAAACTGGTCGCATTCCCTAACCTTTGACGGACATCTTGATCCAGGGCCCTTGGTTTCTTGCCACCTCACGGACAATCGTGTTTATCCTTATTTGTATTAGATTCGATAAGATTAATGAATTCAACTGGAGTCAGTCAAGCAAGTGTCTCATTCACAGTTGTCTGATTGGGGTAATGGTTTGACTCCTGACTGTTGATCGGTTCAAATCTCATTGAAATCTTTTTTACCATCCGCGTATGCGGATAGGTAATAATTTCAGTCGGGTCTGTCTGTGTGTGTGTGTCTGTCTGTCTGTCCGTCTGTCTGTGTGTCTGTCTGTTCAGGCTATAACTTTTGAACCGCTAAAGCTGGGAACCTCATTTTTAGTATGTAGA
>JBCAUG010710282.1:0-13314 GCA_038406175.1 Haplosyllis leylae
TGAGAGAAATCGTGAGATTTCACCAAAAAATATTTCCCATTTAAAGAGCAAAGCTGTTAAAACAGCTCTGCTAAAAACCAACTTCAGAAAATTAGACAGCTGGAACTTAAGAATTTGAAACGAACGGATTTCGCCTACAATCCTCCTCGTAATGACAATAGCAGTAATGCAACTAATCATAGGTGCAAATGGACACTACGTCCTTCCGAGGGGAGCATGAAAATGAGCCTTGCGTGTCTCAACACACGTGTCATGTAAAATACCTGTTTATCGCTCATCCGGATATCCCTCATTATCAGCACACTGTGGGCGTTGAGGTCATGCACAGATAGAGAAATTAAGACTCTGTTTCTGGCATCACATTGCATGATAGTCTTTGGTTACAATGTTTAATCTTACGTTCTCCAAAGAGTGGTCGGCTCATCTATCAAGATAGGTGAATGACCCCATTGGAGTTTTCCCTAAATGTTTTGACTGACTTAGCTGAATTCAGTGACAAAAATTGTTGAGTTTGACTTTGAACCTGCTTGAACCTCTTGTGTAAACGACAGAGATGCTACCACAGTACCAGGAATACACCATTAGAAGATTTCTTTTGAATTATGACAACAAATTCCCCCGCAAACAGGCCAATTATACACACCTATGTAGATATAGTGAACAGAGTTGATATGTCGCTGCCTAATTCCCAGTTTTCTCCTAATGAGGTAGCTATATAAATTGCTCCAAAAACAGGCTTCCAGGATTTGTGGCATGACTAGAAATGGACGTAAAATATGGCGTCGTAATTGACCAATGGGCATTGTTCTTCCAGGCATTGTCGGCGTCTCTATGAATAAAATAGCATTGGAATTAGTGTCCGTGTATGTGATTGGATACCTTACTTCACTTTCATTTCTAGTCAATTTCAGGATTCCCTGAATTCACCGAATGCGATGCAAGTTCTGTCAACTTTAGGGAAAACTCCATTACCTTATTTTCAGCAGTAGCAATTAAACTTATGGTCTCCAATTTCTTGCTTTACAAGATGGATCATCTCAAGACCCAATTCGGTGATGGGACTCTTCATTTTCCCAGTGACAGAAAGAAATATCCGAGCAACTTCTCTGATAAGTTTCCTCTTCAAAGTTATGAATCAACAAATTTTCCTTTGCTTCATTCATGTTTTTTGTATCGGTTCGTTCAATTATATGAACTAGCTGGTTTCAACAAGAACGAGTCAAGCATGACTGAAGACTATTCGAGTTTTTCCTAATCAATTCTAAAGAATCTACAGAATCTGAAAAACATTTTGGCGAAAGAGGATTTGAAACTGCAGTCACCTGTGTGAGAAACCAACACTCTACCCCAGCACCACAAAGAAAGATTTAACAGAGAAGATCTTTAATTGACACCAGTTCATACATGCTTTGTCTGATTCCCTGAATTCGCTGAATTCACTGAAAGTTTCGTTTTATTTAGAAAAAAATTCCCATTCACATAAACATTTGTCTTGAGAAACGAGGCATGCAGGGGACCCAAGCATCTAGTCCATTCTGGTTCGCCCTCATACTTGAACTCGCCAATTAAGCTCTGTTTACACGTAGCGTTTGCGTGTGTGTCTGCATCAACGTCTGCGTCAAGTTTTGTATTGAGTCAATGGTTGATGCAGAGAATGCGTTCAGACCCATTCTCTGCTTGTCTGTTTGCGTCACCATTGACTCAATAGAAAACTTGACGCAAACGTTGACGCAGACGCAGACGCGCACGCAAACGCTACGTGTAAACAAGCCTTTATCCTTACAGAACAAGTCGCAGATCTAGGGTTTCCCAGACGGAGCGCCAGCCTATTATTTGGCCAATATTTTCCCTAAAACTGCATGAAAATAAAAAAAATTGGACCGGGGGGTTTGGCGTCCCCCTTGGATCCGCTAGTGAGAAAAGCCAATAAAGCCATGCGAATGTTTCTTCAGTGATTTCGAGTGTAGTCTACGTAGGTTAATGATATTCAGAAGATAAATTAAGAAGAATAACTGGCTTTCACCCAGTTTTCAGTCACCACAGTCAAGTTTTTCCATAATTGTCATTGAATTCGATGAATTCAATGAATTTAAAATTTGGTGATGTCACTCAAAGAAGGTCACCTACATTTAGTGACTGTCACTAAATAAAGAAAATAATATTTAGTCTTGATTATTACTTACTTTCTATAATTTCTATTTTTGTTGCATAATTATATACAGTCTACCATTTGTAAATATCATGTCATAATTTCAGTCTTTTTGTGGGAGTACCTTGCATTTTATTTTATGGTGACCTGGTTACTTTACAGATACATCACTACAAATCCTATTCAATGAATTCATTGAATTCGATGAACAAATTGTGGAAAAACTCGAATATCTGTTGTTTTGAAGTAGGTAACTTAATTTGTGATCTAGATCTTGGATCTAATTCTCCTTGGTTAAAAACGTCTCGCTGTGAGATGCGTTCGATTCGTTTTGATTTGTATTGAATGAACAAAAACCCTAGCGGAAAATCAATGTTCTGGATATTCTCCGTTCTCTCCGGCGAGAAATAAATTGCTTTTTTATTAAGTGATTCGGTTTCCTCTACAAATTGTCTGTTTACAATTGAAGAAGCGAATGATTCGTTTTATACTCGACTTAGTTTAGAGTTGATTTACATTTAGGGAATGCGAACCTGAATATCGAAGTTTGTTTTGATCAATACCACCTCTCAACATAAATTGTACAATAAATGGTACTCATCAGAAAATGACGTCATGACGTCGTTTTGCGAAATCACTTTTGCTCAATAGAAATAAAAAGAAACCCTGCATGGCAACGGTTTCCAAGCTCTGGAATGACATCATGACGCCAGAAAATGACGCTAAATTTGTGTACAGTAAAAATAGCACTATTTCATCACGAGGATCACTTAATTTTCATTCCAGAGCTAAAAAGGATTTAAGCACATTGGATGAAAGCGTAAGCGAAATTTATCTTTTGATCATTTTGTTACATGATATGGATAGCACTATGAACATAATAAGTGACATTGACATTTTCGCTTACCTAAGCCTCAGTGTGACTGAGCCTTAAAACTATTTTGATGGGGGAGGATTAAATGAATTTCGGTTGAAGGGAGGATGCAGAAGGAGTTGGGGAATGGCCTTAATAGTATTCCCCGGGGCTGTGGGAGGCGGCTGGCTGCTGGTTGAAGAGGGTGGGATTGACTGACTGTGCGACTTTTTTTCATCACAAAGTAAATCAAGTGGACGAAATTAGGTGAATTCAACTTGTTTATTGTTTGTAGTAGCCTTCACAGTGAACAGAGACACTATCTATTTTTCACAAACTGGTTCACCCAGAAAGGGATTCCGTCTCAAATAGTCAGGTTAAGAAAACAATTTGATTTCTTCCAGAAGAGAAAATTGTACCAGTCGAGATTTCACTTTGTTTGGTCTCTGAATCCAGTCCAATCAAAAAAGAAAACAAAACAAAAGAAAACAAACAAAAAAATAAAAAACAGAACAAAAGTACTTGATACATTTTAGGTTACATCGAAGTTATGTCATGGCCAAGACAATCTCATGTTGATTTTTCAAGGTCCCAATTCTTGCTGAACGTTGATGGATTCAAGGGGAATAAGTTGGAGGATGCATTTTAAATGGAGAATTCTTGGACGGGGAGAATGGTCATAAAGGGAGTTGCTGTTCCTTTAAACGAGAATGAGGTTAAACAAACAATAAACAAATCAGAGAGATAACAGATCCATCAATCAGATGAGGTTTAAACCGCTTCAAATGGTAAAAAGTGCCAACAAAATTCCTATATTTGAACTTGCAATCCACTGATCGTCAGCCCGGAGTCATAACCAACACACTAAAGAACCAACTGTAAGTTTCAGACAGAGAAACGCTTTCTGTAGCTTTTAGTTTTGCATGACTGGTTCTAGTGGATCTAATTCGGTTAATCAAACTAATCTACTACAAAATAGGAAAAACACAAATGTTTCAAGGTGAAATCTAGATGAAATAGGAAAGAAATAATTTCCAAAGTTCAAGGTCCTTTTTCTTTTCTGGTCCTAGGTGCAGCTGTAACCCAATTACTGCACCTTCACTGAAGTCTACTGCAGATCCTACTATTGTGCTTTTGTAGTCTCCTTAATTGTGCCTCTGTGGTCTTCTTTACAGACAGAGACTCTTTAAGACACTTATTGTTGTCTATCTGTTCAGATTACTCCAGTTGTTTCCACTTCATTCAGTATCTTCCTTATTGGAGAGCAACCTTGAATTACAAGTACAAAGGAAACACTTCTACAAACTGGCTCAAGTCTCTTCTCAAGGCTACTTTTGTAGCTTTTAAGGAACATAAATTGAGAGGCAATCTCACATGGTAGGTTTCCCTTCATCCTCCATGTTTGTTCTCAACTGGGCAGTTGCCCTCTACTAATGCAATCAATACAATACTCTACTGTTTAAATAGAAAGGTGAGATAAAGTTAATACAAATATTAGAAACAGATCCCCCCTTTTGAAATACACAATCCGATTGAGTCTTCCGAATTCAATTCTGCAGAATCTGTAGAATTTGTAGAGTAGTTTTTTAGGTATCTTCATTTTCAAAATTACTTGAACATACTACAAATTCCACACAATCTACAAAATTAATAGACTACTATTTCCAGTCATTTTTATTTTTAAAATTACTGAAATTAGCATTCTCTAAATTCTATAGATTCTTTAGAATTAGCGTGTTTTTCTTTTACCAAACAGAAAAGCTAGCCGCTACTCATATGATATGAAAAGTGAGCACTCAAACGGGGCTGAAATATGCACTATGGGAATAAATACCTGCATTTATCCTCGCATGGCCAATCCCAATAAAAACAGCCTTTACTATGGAATCAACGACTCAGATATATCCATTTATCCTTATATGACCAATAAACACCCAGGCTCAATGAATACACAGACTTTACTCACAGTTGACACCAAATCAATGACAATTCCTCCCACTGACAGTAGGAAACAAATTGGGGATTTATGAAGGGGATTTAGAGTGGCATGATGAATCCCCTTGTGCTTCTACTATCTACTAACACTACTGCATCAGTCTCCATGGTGAGTGATGTCATGACACCAGCGCATTAAGGGCAAGATTAGTTTGTACAGTTTGTGCATAGGCTGAATACTCTCATTTGATAACTCAATTTTACAGCAAATATTTCTCATCAGCGTAATTGATCAGATTTGTAGGCGGATATCTTTCACGAAAGATACCATGAAAATGTGTTTGATAAACTTAATTTCATGTTCGTCTTTGGAATCTTTATCCAGAACAAAATCAATTGATTTTCGGCCAAAACCCACGGAAAATATGGTTTTAAATATAGCAGAGCTGTGAGAAAGAGAAATGTTTAGATACGACATTTTAAGTCAGCGCATGCGCGCTATTTGCGCACAAAACCCAATTCATAAAATTAACTTTTAATTTTAATCAGACTTTTTCAGATTTCAGACCAGTTGAATTAGTCTCATTAGTCTAATTAGTTTTGTACTACGGTTGCCACAGTGGACTGTTTGTGAATAGTCTAAGTCTAATTTTCAATGGATATGAAATGTGTTTACTACGGTTTACTGACATAACAGTGATTGAATAAACCATGCTCAGTATCTATTTGCATTGTCTGTTAAGTTCATGTGTAAAGCACACGAAACGAGCATATGATTGCGCACTAATGATGCATTCATACTTACAATGAACGACCAATCAACTTTTTCCCGATTTGATTTTTGCATTCTTGTTTAATTGGTGGAATTAGACTAATTAGACAAAATTTACCGAACCATCCACACAAATATCAATGACCTGCATTACTGCTTCGACGTACTTCTGAAAAGCTCACTTGTTTTGCTCCAATTGCATAACATTTTTTTGTTTCTGGAAAGAAATGCGGAAGTAGGTTGCACTCATCTTGGAATTAAACAAATAAAGCAGCTTATTGCTACAAATTAGTGAATTAGGATCAGCAGTCGTGAACTTCCAGCTCCTTCTCTGACATGGTTTGGGAACATTTTGTTGATTTGGTGTGAACGTGCACAGACGTTTCTGGGAATATGTGGAAGAAGTAAAAAGTGAATATCCACATATGAAAGGAGCTGAGGGTTCCAGCCCCAACATACCAGTCCATTTATTGCTGACCATCTAACAGAAAGTGCAGTCAATGATACCTATCAATTTTGTGAACTATCAAAATCACATTAACAATGAAATTGGTCACCACTATCCACCTTATTCAAACAAGAATCGAAATGGGCCAAAAGGAAAAACACGAGTGCATTTACGATTAAAAAGTACGGAGAAATGGAATCAAGTTCCACTAGATACTTTCTCCTGAACTTCTCAGAATTCTCAGATGGTACATGGACAGGGACTGATCGTTCACGACAAGAGTGTTTGATAGAAGGTGTGAAACAATCTATGTCAGGGATTCTGTAGGTGTGATTCGTACACATTCCGCCTGTCGTAGGAGAGACAGTTTGGAGGTGAAGAAAGAGGCTGTTTCTATCTGTACTTTCCGCTTTAGGAAGAACTTCAGTAAATTTGAACCATTTCGAGGAGATGCGAAAATTCTCATCTGCTCTTTATAATGTGGCCTGTGATAAATTTGATTTTCAATCATAAATAAACAAGCAATAAATCTAAATCTAAAATTTAATACTGTACAATTTTATTCAATTGGAATCTTTTCAACAAATAAATAAGGCGATGTACCTTGCCAACTACACATGTGATAAGGGACTTCTGCCTATTGGAAAATCTGTCAATATGGTATCAGTTCAGTTTCAGTTTCTTTAGTGCCATTAAAATTTAGAGTTTAGCTCTAGATAGCTTTAGAAACATTACACTATGATCTGTAAGCGAACCAAATATTCTTTTCCACATGAAAAATCTACAAAATGTGGTATTAAGAAGAGAGGGGTAGAAACATCAAGAGAAAGTGTTGAAGTTTTACAGGGTGTTGGAATGTAGTTTTTGTAATCACAAACACACATCACATTGCCGGGTCTAAGGGGGGCGCCAGGGACGCGTCCCCCTCCTCTGGGTCCAAATTCTTTCATGCTCATGCAGTTCTTGGGAAAAAATTGGCCAAATAATAGGTTGGCGCCTCTATCTTGGAGCTTGGCGCCCCACCCGTTGGGAAATCCTGGATCTGCCACTGCATCAGCCTCAGGGCTTAGTCACCCGTAGAAATCATATCAAGGAGGTGTCACTATTTCAAGGGATCAGCCTATTCCATTACACCAGTTCCATTATCCAAGTTCCGTAATGTACGTTTTGTAATGACAAACCTGTCGGACCCGAGGTAATTGTATCAATTGAGGGGCCAATACTTTACGAGGTCGGCCTGTTCTGTCACACCTGGGTTGTCTCAGTTCTGTAATGTACGTTTTGTAATCACAAACACACATGTGGCCGAGGGTTCATTCACCTGAGGTTATTATATCAAGGGAGATACCAATATTTCACGGGGTCAGCCTATTCTGTTACACCTGGGTTACTTGAGTACCGTTTTGTAATCACAAACACACCTGAGGGTTCATTCACCTCGATGAACCTTCTTTGTGGGAACTATATGTGTCAGTCGGAGGAAGCCTTGGAGCTTTCAAGGCGACAACTCCCTCTTTGGATAACAGATAGTTTAATAGGACTACATGATTTCGACTGTTTGAAGAAGGTCTTTGAATTCACATCAATGGAACGTATTTGTAGAAACCTGACAAATAAATTTAAGATGTTTTACGTTTATTTTTGGAAGGTGTTAGTCAAAGTTTACTTTAACCCATACTGCCGCCCGGGAAGGAGTCTGTCTGTTCACACCTGGGGGGGGGTACCCCATCTCCATCCCATAATACTTCCACTAGTCCCATGTCCTTTATTAGGGGGGGGGAGGTACCCCAGTCCCAGGTTGTAGGGGAGTATCCTAGGCAGGGATTACTGTAGGCTATTGAAAATTTTTCTTTGCCTTCCACTGACAGTTGGCTCTTTAGTGTAATATTTATAATGGCTGACTTATGATCAGTAGACAGTGAATTCAAACCCTATGGAAGTTCGATGCGCAGCAAACGAACATTTCCTTCAGATGAAACAAGAATTTATGTCTTGGTTAGTCTCCCACAGGAAACACATAGAGTTTCCTTTGTCAGGTGTCCTTGCCTAAAGATACACGAATTTTCTGCTTCTTTTATCTGACAGAAAAGAATTCTGTTCTCAAAGGACAAAACTATAATTACCGATGTTAAAACACGTAGCATGGAGACAAGAAGTAGGACATTATCTTTCAATGGATGTTTTTTTTCCTTCACGCCCTTTTTAATGACCTTCTATACTATCATATCAGCACGGATGGTGTTCCAACAACACAACCGTAAATTTAACTCAAGGTGTCGCCGCATTAGTGGAACAGTCTAATTAGCATAATGAAGATTTTCTTAATTAAGTCTCTAATGTTAATTAACCTAAATTTGACAAAAGGCAATTTTTTTTAAACACAGCTGATACCAAAAGCGGTGTGCCTGAACGGATTTGTTGAAATTGACGTGAAATCCAGAAGAACTTGGTTTAACACTTTTATCCACTGTTCTAGTTCGTGTCCAAATAGATTAAAAAATTAAGGGAAAACTTAAATTTATAACTGATAGATTTAGATTGTCTGAGATTTTAGAAACAGAACTTTACGACTGTTTCCATGATTCTATTTAAGCACATGCTCTCTTGCTGTGATTAATGACAGCATTATATGGGATCCTACTGCATAACACCTAATGGTGATCATTGCCATTGAAAAGAGTATGCAAACAATTAAACCTGTCATTAAGAGTTCTGTTTAAAGGTGTTTAGAATCGTTTTCTCCTTTTATGAAAATGTTCCTTTATTTACTGTTGTTTCATATTATATACTTTTATTATACATTTCCAATGTAGTCATTGTGATATTAATATATTGCTATGAGAGAATTTGAATATTTCATGACAAGTGTGTTTTTGCTATCATTAGTAGCGACAAAAAGGTATACAAAGTCTTATGGGAGGCAGGCTGATACCCAACAGTAAATTTATTGCGTAGGTGTAGCACCAGAGGTTATTAGCTCTCGAATGAAAATTCGAGAATTAAATGGTCCTCTTGATGAAATAGTGCTATTTTTGTACACATATTTAGCGTCTTAATCTGGCGTCATGACGTCCTTCGAGAGCTGGGAAACCGTTGCCATGCAGGGTTGCTTCATTTCTAAGGTTCGTCATGGTCTTAGATGGTTTGGAAGCTTTACGCAGGGTTCACATGGCATTTAAAGATCGTTTTTCATCAATAAAAACATACCCACTTGTGTAATTTCCAGTTTGACACATTCATGTGACCATCTCTTAGAGACAAAAAACATCCCTGAAAGCATTTGATATTTTCTCAGAGAAGTGAATTAAAGGACAAGGTGAGATGTGACAAGAATGTCCTTGTTGTTTCCTCTTGAGTGAAACTTCAAAACAAGTCACCTTAGAAAAATACCTTCAGGTCAAATTCTAGTCAAATATGACACATGACCATTGGCGGATCTACTGGGGGGGAGGCGCATCATCCGGATCCAATTTCCTTCACTTTCATTGAGATTTCGGGATAAATTTGGCCAAAAAAAAGGTTGGCACCGCCACCTTGGGGGTTGGTGCCCCCCGTCTGGGAAATCATGGATCCGCCACTGATGATGTCACTAACTCCTACTGCGTTGACACTGAACTTGATGACGTAGGAAACCAGTGTTCAGGTGTTGTTGTTATTGTTGATATGCAGTACTTTAAATTGTTACACCTTTAATGCTAATGGAAGAAGCATGTTTACAGGCAATATCACAGACGGTAATGAGACACATTCACAACTCAACCAACGCAATTCTACAGACCCTTAGGGACCAGTTATGTAAGCTCTGAGAATGTAAAATGAAGAGACGAAAATTTGAATTGAAGGAAGATAGAAAGGCAAGAAATAATAAAAAAATAGGAAGTGAACAAAATGAGAATTGTTTGAATGACGTGACATCCTTGGTACAAATAGTGAGGAAAACAAGAAAGTTCTCCTGCGTGACGGCAAGAGGAGTACTGCTCACACCACAGCTCACTCGTTCTCCTGTCCGGGGGGGGGGCCTGTCATGTCTGGTGGGTATCCCCTGTCCAAGGACATGACTGGGGTACCCCTTCAGGCAGGACAGGGGGTAACCCCCCGGCAGAGAACTTGGGACCAGAGGTCAGGGGGTACCCACCAGAAAGCACCTGGGACCAGAGACCAGGGACTAGTGAGCAGGGGTATCCCCTATCCGCTGAACTCACAAACAAATTGAAAACCTTACCTTCCGGTTACCTTTGGTTGCGGGCGGTAATGAAGTGATCTACCTCATACAATAAACCCTAGGGAAGGTTCAAAAATCGAAGAAAGACGTCCAGCCAGACGAAAACTAACTGTAGCTCTATTAAATTTGTTGTAATTTTTCGCGTTATGAAGAAAGAAATGACGTTGCGTCGTTGACCCTATTGCTGGTACGTAAATGACGCCATGACAACATTCTTGTGTAAACAAATTCCTACCAATGAATGCAGGTTAAAATTGACCTAATTATCATAAAACCAATAAAGTAAGTAAATTCAAATATCTCCCACAGAACTTTATTTGGCTGAATTCAGATATTTTGCTCAGGTAAACGAGGCTTGTAAACAGCTCCTGGCGAGGGCTGTTACACCAGCGATTATCGTTAACGAGGTCGTTGTAGGTAACGGCTCAATTACCGGAGCACATTAGCCGGAACGTTAGGAACGTGATCGGTAAACACAACGCCAACACAAACAACATAGGAAATAAAAAATTACATCCTTTTCTCAATTATTGAAACTATTGATGTTTTCATTGCTAATGAATGCCAGGAATTTCAAGTAATTGAAGAGGAACGTTGGGGAGAATTCTTTACTTATTGTCACGTTTTAATGTAAGTTCCGTCTCACATTCCAGGAAACTCAGAATGAATTGAAATAATAGCTGGCAAATACAACAAACTGAGGTCGTGTTTCATCGTTCTATAGAAAAGGCTTTTTACCGACCGCGTACGTAGTACGAGAGGAGGTAATAGTTTCACAGGTGTTTGTCAGTCCACAGAGGGGTGGGTACCTTGTCCTGGCCCCACCCCCAATCCCCCCCCCCAAAAATTTTTAAAATTAAAAAAAAAAAAATTTTTAATCTTTTTTTTTTAAATTTTTAAAATTTTTTTAAAAAATTTTTCTTTTTTAAATTTTTTTGGGGACATAAGTCCCCAGGGATAGGTGCACTGCAGTCGGTATGCCTCTTGCGCAGGAGGACTTTCTTGTTTCATATTTGTTTTCCTACTTTATATGAAGGTAAAGAATATGATGCAAAGATGAGGAAAAAGTCGACGACTATTACTATCAGTAAAATCTTTTCGAATTACAATGGTTATTATTAATTAACAAAAAATTTTTCTTCCAAGAATGCAAATCTTTTTACGAGCAGAATTGCATTTCAACTAATTGTCATCATCACGTTTCACTGGAAGCGAACGTTCGTAAAATAACGTTATACTTGACATGCTACTTTTTCTCTTGAGCTGCTTTTAAATATCCCATTCAGATTCGTACTCCAACCAAATGAAAAAAACCGTGTGGTTAAAAATGCAGAAATATAAAAAAAATCGAATGCTAATTAACGATTGAAATCTGTTCAGTTACGAAATATCCCGTTTTGATGATTGATGTTGAATGTCACATTACATCTTGAGGACCGACTTCCACTCAGAAAAATGTTCTGTGAAAGTATGTACAGAAAAGAAAAAATAAATAAATGTAAAATTACCTAATTAAAGAAAGTATACTCTTTACAGTCGAAAATTGTTGATATTGAGATGTTTTCTTGTTTTTGACATTTTCATGCCTTCGAATTGAAGTTTATACTGTAGTTGAATTTGCATGGCATATTAATTGGATGTTTTCCAGCAGTTTCAGCAACTTTCTTCAGCAGGTTAATTTACCGATGAAACTTCCCTGCCGCATGGATGTTTTTCTGCCTTTGATGTTAATTCGATGAAAAATGGAGTCAAAGAAGAAAAACGTCAGAGCACAAAACATAAAGGTGCGAAGATTCCTGCTCTTTTGAAATTGATAAGTTCATTTCGCCAAGTTCAAGTTCACACTGACGTTTTATTTCAAGTTCATGGTTTAATTTACACGGCAAGTATCCTGCAATATTCCCATTCGGCGGAAAAAGTATTTTTTGTCTCCTGAAGTTCAAGTTCAAAGTCTAAATTCAATGCCACTTAGATGTTTTCTATCAGGTCAACCTTGCATTTCAATAGGTTCAAATTTCCCATGAAACTTCATTGTCGCTTGGATGCGATTCTTTTAGCTTTCGCGTGTTTCGGATCAGGTGATACAGAAAAGTGTTATTACACGCAGTACAAAAGTAACGAAGATTCTTATTCTTTTGAAAACTAATATTCCTCAAAAACTATTTCGGTTTACATAAAAAGAACGTTATATAAGTACCCTTGAACTTTGTCATTGCGTAAATAACCTTGGTGAAAAATATTTAGCACTTCATGAAATTATCATAAATTTACTCAATGAGGACACGTGGCTATTTCGCTTTCTGTAGCCCACACTAAATCCACCGACACATTTCACTTTTTTCAATTACACGGTGACATTCGAAATGTGGTAAAATGGGAATGGACACCCTACTGACCACTAAGAGATTATCAGGAGTGCATCCTGACTTTGAAACCCAACACCCTGAAGGAATATCAATTGTTTCTTACACAGTCAAAAGATTTCATAATGTCAACGAATTCTGACTCGAGTTTACCAAAGGGCATCTGTAAGAAAATTGTTTTTAGTTCATGAAGTATAATAAGAAAACAGCAATTTTTTGCTGAAAAGTGATAATATCTGATTTTGATTTAGATTCTAATACAGAGATCCGAACTACGTAAAGACATTTAAACTTTTAAAACTATATCGTACCTAGAAAAATTATTGAAAAAATTTAAATTTTCAACCCGAGCAATCAAATTTTAAAATAGAAACGGAAGTCAGTTTCCCATGCACAACAAATCAATCTAATAAGTCATTAAATATTTTTGCTGGCTCGTTAGAGTCAGCTATTTCATGTAAACTGGGGGCGCGGATATTTTCTTAAGAGGGTGGTGGGAAAAAATCAGGGTTTTATGTTAATTAATGACCTACATGTTAATACTCTGATTGGCTGTGGTGGGGAGCCCAACC